>CM033644.1:120317302-120513788 GCA_019512145.1 Engystomops pustulosus | reverse complement strand
TATATAAATATGTATATACATACATACATACATATATATTATACTAAATCTTAAAAAATTTAACAACAATACATTGTACTCTTGTGTTCTAACTTTATGGTTAACATTGCATTGATGTAACACTGTTACAAGAACTGCATTTGTCTGCAAACCCATCTGATGGTGAAACCTTAATATGAAAACTTTTGTCTAGCACTAGTGATTTGAAGATGTTTTGCTCCATGCATGTGAACTCAGCAGGTGATTCTTGCCTTACTTTGATGTCAAACAGCACAAAACTTCAGTGACTAGTAGCTTCAGAAATGCAATAGACATAGCTGAGTCTTCATATGAAGCTCATGCTTGAACTACATCAGTAGAACTGACATCTATTATGGCAAGCAAAGACAAGTGTTTGAAAAGAGATTCAAACAGAAGTGTCAAAATTTACAGTGCATAGTTTTATATAAGTTGATTTTAACCAAGCATATCCCTATGAACTCTGCAGGGTAGAAAAGAAATTTCAAATGGCAGAGAAATTGTTGTCATCTAAGGGCAGGGAATGTTTTAATAGCTTACGAGAGAAGGTTTCCAAAAAGGTTTTATGGTGATCCACATATTTTGACTGGCTAATAAGGCCGGTCATTGTAATGGTGGAAACAATAGAAATGAACACATGTAATGTGAAACAATCCTCAAAATAATTGCCTCTTTCCTTATCTTTCAAGGTTGTGCAATGCAGAATATAAACAGCATTGTTAAAAATAGATTGAGCCTGAACTACCAAACTGTTATATTTTGATTTAGAAAATTTGACTTTCTACACTGTCTAGATTCTGCTATGAAAATGCAATGACTTTTCATTAGTGAATTGTTATTGTCAACATTATTTGCATTTTTATCTTGCCAAATGTCACTATCTACATTTGTAATAGGTTCAATCTGTGGAAAAATAAAGAGAAACTTTGTAAATTAACATAGTTTTCTTGTATTCATGTCCTACTGGCTTACTCACAGCAGTGTTCTGAAACTGTCACCACGGAGTCTGGTGTCACAAACCAGCCTAATTGTCCTTCCCGAAATGCACCTACGTTTCGTTTGACAACCATTAAAATAAAGCAAGTCTGCTTGGGCAAAGACTGAAAACTCAGCACTTGTGCTATAATTTTCAACTTGTAATCAACTGATAGCAGTATGATTGGAGCTCTTAATAACCCAGGATTATTAGAATACCCTGTGTGGCAAATCACTTAATCAGCCGCTATGCTCTTGGGTCTCAGAAATAAACTAGATTTCTAAACTATAAAAAGCATGTTTAGAACAGAAACACAGGCCCAAATAATTTCATGATATCGCCAAGCAGGAAGTTTTAATTTAAGACACTTAAATGAAATGGAGCTAATTTCGGCTTAAATTAAACAGACTAAACACTGCCAGAAGATTGAGTTATAAAATTGGAGGTGCTTATAATTATTTAAACAGCTTAATTAAATTTAAGATAAAATCTCTGATTGTCTAAAATTCTAATTGTGATTTTGGATTATTAGAAGAAGAAAATTACCCTTGTGAATTAAAATGGACATGTTTAATAATTTTTTAAAAACTGAATAATCCTTGTTGCTTTGACATACAGCACTAGGTGAATACGCAATATCATTTCAATGCACAAATACTGTTATTAATTTGTGGACTACATGACATTAATTATGAGGACTGTTAAGACTTTCGCACTTCAAAGGAGGTTAAGAGTGTATGTCATGTTTATATAAGAAGTTTAACTACTGTAGGAGAGATGACTAAATTTTTAGCTTATTTTCCCGCAGTAAAAAAAAAAATTAAGAATTTAAATTTCCCAATTAAAAATTCTAACTTTAGAT
This sequence comes from Engystomops pustulosus, assembly GCA_019512145.1. Classification (NCBI taxonomy): domain Eukaryota; kingdom Metazoa; phylum Chordata; class Amphibia; order Anura; family Leptodactylidae; genus Engystomops; species Engystomops pustulosus. Next base: position 120,511,932 of record CM033644.1, on the reverse strand, counting down.
TAAAATTTGTAGCTGGAATAATGTTCCATAGCTAGTCTCTTAGGCGACACATTGGGCCACATTTATTAAGGTGTTTACTGTCTGATTTTGCACCAAAAGTGTTTGTGCCCATATTGTGTCGTGGCTGCACTGTGTCGGCCACGCAATAAAATTCTGCAACTAAAGGGGGGTTCTGGTGCAGAGTCGGACCATGGCTGGGTGTAATATTCACAAAATATCAAAAATACTAAATGGCAGTGAAGCAGCACTTCATACATTGCTTTTTTTATTCCACCAATTATTCAAACAGCAACTTACACAAAATATACCACCTCAGTGTTGTTGTTTTGGGGTCACTATCCAATTTTCTTTCTAATGTGATTTTGGACAACCTATTTTTACGAGGGTGGTTCAATAAGTACCCGTGTTTGACAACAGAGGGCGTTCCTGAGGGAAATTGGTGTTATCATCGTGTGCTGCCATCTATCAAATGACTGCAAGACAAATTGCAGACTGATTGATAGGTTAGTTTGGATTTGGCAGCTATTTGAATAAGACATGTTTCGTGATTTTTCGCTAAGACGGAAAAAGAGCAGTATCGTTCGGTAATTCGCTTTTTGGTTTTGGATGGAAAAAATGCAAAGTTGGATGCTGTTTATAGGAACACTTCCCCATCTATGACCACAGTTAGATATTGGTTCAACGAATTTAAAAGTGGGTGAACATCCATTTGGATGAGGAGCGACCAGGACGCCTGGCAGATGTGGTTATTGAGGAAATCATTCAAAATGTCCATGACATGATACTTGCTGATCGATGAACAAAAGTGCGAGAAGTAGCAGAGGGCGTAGGTGTGTCGACCAGAAGGGCAATTAATATTTTACATGATAAGTTGGTGATGAAAAACTTGTCGGCCCGGTGGGTGCCAAGATTGCTCACGGTGGAAAACAAGCGGATGCAGCTGTTAACTTCGAAGCAGTGTTTGGAACAATTTAAGCTAATCCGAAGGAGTTTTTGCATTGAGTTGTCACCATTGATGAAACCTGTATTCATCATTACACATCAGAAACTAAGCAGCAATCAAAACAATGGATTTCTCCCGGTGAATCTGCTCCAAAGAAGGTGAAGATGGTCCCATCGGTTGGAAAGGTTATGGCGACAATTTTTTGGGATGCAACCGGCGTCATCCTCATGGATTTTATTAGAAAAAGGAATCACTGGAAAATACTATAGTGAGTTATTGGACTGCTTCGACAAAAAAATTGAAGAAGACACGGCCGCATTTGTCGAAAAATAAGGTGCTGTTTCAACACAATTACGCACCAGCATATTCATGCGGAGTTGTCTCTGCCAAACTGCATGAATTGCATTATGAGTTGTTGCCGCATCCCCCGTATTCACCCCATATTCTTGTTCCCTAACATGAAGAAATAGCTTGCAGGAAAAAAAATTAGCTCACACGGGGAAGTCATCGCCAAGACAGAGGCGTATTATGGAGAGTTCGACAAATCCTATTTTTTGGAATGATTCCAAAAAAGGGCAGGGACGTTGGGAGAAGTGTATCTTTCTAATAGGGGACTATGTTGAAAAATAAAAAAGAAATTTGAAAAAATGGTGTCTTCATTTCTAACATGGGTACTTATTGAACCACTCTACATCTATAGTTGTTTGTTATGGTACAATATGTCTACCAGGCAAACTACTGGATCATTAAAAGTGACAGACATTGGCCAAAAGTTTGCTAAAACAAGGCTGGTAGCAGCCACAACAACAGGCCACAGCTGCACTCAGGGGTTATGTCAGGGTGACCAATCTTGAAGCTGTGTAATAATTGGCTTAGTCTTCCACATCATCTTAAGTCATATCAGAGATGGGAAGCCAGGAATAATTGGGTTATTTGCACACCACACTTCTTAGACGAGGCACAGGAAAAAGCTCTTCCAACAGGCAAGTGATGCAGTCAGTAGGCAACCCCAGATTTGAAGGAGAGGTCTGCTGCATCCGACATTAACGATACAGAAAGCAACTTTGACATCTGCGTGGGAGCAAGTGTTGCATTGAGTGGTGGACAAATGTTAAGACCAGACATTTGGAGGTGATAATGATGTTGTTACCAAACCATGTGTGAGTGTAGCAAAATGTGATATCATTATTACCATCATCATGATAGGTGATGAAGGTGGCAGGGATTAAAGATTTGCAGTAATCACAGAGTTTGGGGGGTAAAACTCCTTACTTTCCTATATGGCAAGTTTTTGTGAAGTCACTGGAGAACCATACTGCAGTCATATGAAGAATCATGGGGCAATAATTGAGGCCTGTCCAGGGTGATAACAGTGACACCACGGACTTGCTACATCACCATTAAGTGGCCTGGGAAAATCATGGCAGAAGTGTAGTGGTTCGGTTTCAGGGAAAAAGTGTTCAACCTCAAATACTGATCCTTCTACTGCTTTTACTCATTACTACTCTTACCAACAATTATAGATGGGAAAATTTTTCTAAATTTGCTTTGACTTGCTTCACCGAATTTTAAGAAAAAACCTGAATTTAATCATAATGAATCACGACATGTGACGTAACAGTATGTCACTTGTCGGGTGCTGGTTCATGAAGAGGGCTCACGGCCTCACCCTCTCAATAGCCGGTAGTCGGTGCTAGAACCTATCATGGGTATTAACTCGTAGTTCGCCAACGGCTTAAAAAAATTGGTGGTGCATGGGCCATGAGTGGCGATCGCTCCCTGTGAGTGGTGATCTGTCGCCATGACAGTCTGGGGTCTTCTGAAGATCCGAGGCTGCCTCGGTTTAGCCTCTGCATTACAATGTGCAATCAGCACATTGTAATAAATGGGGAGGAAAATCCCCATATACTGCCATACTGTAGTATGGCAGTATATGATAGGATCGATCAGACAACCTAGGGTTAAAGAACCCTAGGGAGTCTGAAAAATAGTAAAAATAAAAAAAGTTTTTTAAAAAAATTATTAAAAAAACCCTAAAAATTCAAATCACACCCATTTCCCTAGAACTGATATAAAAATAAATAAACAGTAAAAATCATAAACACATTAGCTATCACCGCGTCCAAAAATGCCCAATCTACCAAAATATAATAATGGTTTTTCACTGCATTTAACCCAGTAACAGAAAATAAAGCCCAAAGTAAAAAAATTGTACTTTTTTGCCAGTTTCGTACAGTCTTTAAAATCATAGCAATGAAAATATCATCAAAATTGACACCACCCACAGCCCCGTACACCAAGGGCCACTACCGCCATACAGTGAGGAGCACTGACGCCATACAGTGAGGGACACTAGCCCCATACAGTGAGGAATACCATGCCCATACAGTGAAAAATACTACCTCCATACAGTGAGGAACATTACTGCCATAGAGTAAGGAATACTACTGCCATACAGTGAGGAACACTAACTCCATACAATGAAGAATATAGCCATACAGTGAGGAACACTACCGCCATACAATGAGGAATCTACTTTATCTACCAGAAAGACTTGAAATTTGGGGTATACAGAAGAACAAGAAAAGACACCTTGGGATACGAGCAGAAATCACTACAGAAAGTATGTGTATTTTATACAAATTTCTTCCTATTTACTTCAGCAACAAAAAAGAACTGCAATTTGGGGCATACAAATGCCCCAAAATGGACACCCTGGGATTGAAACAGAAATCACTGCAGAAAGTATGCGGATTTTATACAGATTTCGTTCTATTTACTTCAGCAACAAAAAAACTGCAATTTGGGGTATACAGATCCGCCAAAATGGACACCCTGGGATTGGAGCAGAAATCACTACAGAAAATATGTGGATTTTACACAGATTTCTTCCTATTACTTCAGCAACAAAAAAAGAACTGCTATTTGGGGTATACAGATCCCCAAAAGAGACACCCTTGGATTAGAGCAGAAATCACTACAGAAAGTATGTGGATTTTACACAGGTTTCTTCCTATTCACTTCAGCAACAAAAAAAGAACTGCTATTTGGGGTATACAGATCCCCCAAAACGGACACCCTGGGATTGGAGCAGAAATCACTACAGAAACTATGTGGATTTTACACAGATTTTTTCCTATACACTTCAGCAACAAATAACAACTGCTATTTGGGGTATACAGGTCCCCCAAAATAGACACCTTATGATACGAGCAGAAATCACTACAGAAAGTATGTGGATTTTACACAGAACTCTTCCTATTCACTTCAGTAACAAAAAAGAACTGCTATTTGAGGTATACAGAGCCCCCGAAAACAGATACCTTGGGATAGGAGCAAAGATCATTCACTCCAGAAAGTATGTGGATTTTACACAGATTTCTTCCTATTCACTTCAGCAACTAATAAGAACTGCTATTTGGGGTTTACAGATCCCCCAAAATGGACACTCTGTGATACAAGCAGAAATCACTACAGAAACTATGTGGATTTTACACAGATTTCTTCCTATTCACTTCAGCAACAAAAAAGGAACTGCTATTTGGGGTAAACAGATCCCGCAAAATGGACACCCTTGGAGCAAAAGTCACTACAGCACAGTACAGAACAAGCAGCTGGACACTACAGACAGCACATGCAGTGTAAAATGCCGAGGTTGGAAATGGCTGCCTGTTTTTATAGGTCTGTGTGGCATCACATAAGCCTGCCGGTTGCTGATTGGCTTACAGGTCTGCACATGTGATCGAGGGTTTTCCTTTCTCCTTCCCAGAGTTCTCTGCCTCATGTAACACGTTGTGCTCATGCCCATTTTGGTAATAAAGGAGAAAAAAAACTTTTGTTCCCATGAATCACCGTAAACTCCGGATTTGTGACTAATCAAATTTTCCCTGAAATTCGGACCAAATTCCACTTTGTTAGAATCGATTCGCCCATCTTTATTTACCACCAATCCCGAAGACTGGCATTTGTCTATCTATATGTCTATCTACCTATATGTCTATCTATCTATCTATATGTCTATACAAATTGGAAAAAGCAAGCAGCACTCCAGAGGTAGAATATAAGGGTTGGTGATCTTTATTGAGGCAAGTGGCAACGTTTCGGTGTTGGACACCTTTTTCAAGCAATTTGACAAGTGAACCACCCAGGGTATATAAAGGAAACATGGTATACAATGCATCTAAGTGGGTGTGTCCTTAAAGTGCAAGTGCAGTTGAAATCATGAACATACATTATTATTTCATCATAAAATTCATATACTATAAAGTGCATGAGTAATACAGATGTATATAAACATCCCCATATGTTATACATACAATAATAAAGTGCATCATAATTAGAACAAAGTGCAAGTATTGTGTTACTGAGTGTACACAAAAGGGTTAAGATTACCCAGTGTACTTGTGGGAGAGATCCCGCAGGGTGGACGTGTTGATTTCACCTGTGATTGGATATCCGCATCAAGATCACACAGCATGTGCGTCAAAAAAGTGGCGCATGCGAAGAAGTGACTGTGCGCGCACCAAAAAGGGGCGCACGCGTGTTAATGTTCGGTGAGTGCCGAGTGGCAAACAAAAAATGTGTACATATTTACAATGTTTACAAAATATTACAACTTTATTTACAAATGGTTTTGTTTACAAAAGCAAAAATGTAAACAAAAAATGATGAATAATAAACACCAGAACGTCCGTGACAATGTTTGAGTAGTAATTGTATTAAGAGTGAGGCACCACGGGGTTGGTCCTCTGGCTGTCTGTACAACTGGCATTCGCCCTCAATGTTGAGTTTAATCTGGGTAGCATTATGTGAGAAATAGGTCTTTGCATTTGAGTCATGTTGTCTGTTCCTGTTATGACAATCCTTAACTGTTTTTGACAAAGTGAATATGACAAAGATATTGTACTAATTTTTGTCTGTTTTTCATTATTTTTCATTATTTTAGATTTTTATAGAGCTTTATATATTAGATTGTGACCATTGGAAATTGTTTGATGTTACAATGTTGACCACGTCGACCCAACTCTATACTTTTATAGACAATTATGCCTGGAATTAGCTTAGATATAATAAGCTTGAAACCTAAATCTTTATTTTAATCTAACATTATGTGTTATGGTAAAATCATTAACTATATTTTCTGGTATAATCTATCCATTAGGATGTAGGAACTTCATATATGTGCCCATCTAAAAAAATATCCAGTGACCTTTTGCGTGCAAGGTTACTCCTTATTAAACTTATAAAGATTACAATGTGTTTTGTATTCATTGTATGGTATATACTGTTATACTGTTCCTCATAGTCAGCCACATTGACTTTTAAAAATGCCTTAATCCTCACATGTGAACTATGCTAGCATTTGCAGAGGCTTTCCACTAATCTGCCTGCTGCTAGAGTAATATTCCACTTGTTAACACTATAAATAAAATTACTTATGGGAATATACGCAGGGAACAGATATTTTAAAACATACCTAACCTTACTTTAATGTGACCATTGTGTTCAAGAAAGGGCAGTGATCATACTGTCTGGGAAGAGGAAATAATGGAAAATTATACAATACAAATTGGGTTGCTTCAGAAGACTATAATACTTAGAAACAATTAGAAACTTTATTATTTATGTTTTGTAGTAGCATAAATATTTTTCCAAAGACCTATTGTGTAGTTTACCTTTATTCATTCATTTCACTAGGACTGTTTGACCTAGCATGGGCGTTATGCCATTAGAGGATGAAGTAATATGGACCAAGATGGTACTTTACAACTGTGGATCCATTCATTGTATATAAAAAAAAGTACAAAGGAAGGAGAATGCTGGCCAAAATATTGCTTTGCTTAGGCCCATCCATCCACATCCCTCAATACAGTAGAGTCATCCTGTTCCCCTTGCAGAAAAGCTCCCATAAAGTATGATGTTTCCACTCACATGCTTCACAGTTGGGACGGTGTTCTTAGGGTTGTACTCATCTTTCTTCTTCCTTCAAATAAGTCGAGAGGAGTTGATAACAAAAAGTTAGATTTTGGTTTCACCTAACCACATGCTTTCTCTGGATCATCCAAATATTAATTGGCAAGCTTCTTACATGTCTCAATAACACTAATTTTTGAGACTATGGTCCCAGCTCACTTCAGGTCATTGACCATGTCCTCTCATGTAATTCTGGAATGATTACTGACCTTCTTCAGAATCATTCTTAAAGGGAACCTGTCACCACATTTTCACATAAGTGATTCTGATGTCACTCTGGTCACATGTCATGAATGTAACACAAGGCATTATGTAAAAAAAATTGACATACTATTTCCCATCTGCTTTATATTTCTGTAGTTGAATTTAAGCAGACAGTACAAGGAGGCAGGGCAGCGATTTGAAGAGATACAGAGCTGTCAGTCAAAGTACTGGTGAGTGGCTCGCTGCCAGCCTGGGAGAGAAGAGTCACAGATAACAGACATGAGTCAGAAAAGCTAATTTGCATATAAGAGAAACGTCTAATTGAGGTACAGAGCCTCACTGGCAGCTAATTTAGGTGATATAGGGAAGACCTGTAACCCATTATGCCTGCTGAGGCATTGTTAGTCAGGGTGGTAAAAATCTGTTGAAAGGTCCTCTTTAACCCCCAAGATCTAGCAAAAACCGCAGAGGATTGACAGTCAACTTGTGTTTCTTTCATTTTCTAATAATTGTGCCAGCAGTTACCCCAAGCTGCTTGCGTATTGTCCAGTAGCTCATGCCAGGCTTGGGCAAGTCTACAATTCTGGTTCTGATGTCCTTAGACAATTCTTTGGTCTTGGCCATGGTGGAGAGTTTGAAATGTAATTAAGTGTGTGGGCAGATGTCATTGAATACAGATAACAAGTTCAAACATTTAATACAGGTAATGAGTGCAAAATAGGAGGAGCCTCTTAAAGAAAAAACTACAAGGCCTGAGAGAGAGAGAGAGAATTCTTGCTGGTTGCAAGTTGATCTAATAATTGTTTAATGCATTGAAATATAGAGTAATCGTTTAAAAGTTGATTCTGCTTGAACGCAGCAGAGTCGTTTGAAAGAATGTAGCAGGGCTGTTTCTATGTGTGTCCATGGGAATTAACATAAAACAATGCCTGTGTGTGCATATGGTGGTTATTGCATATGTGTGTGACCACCAGAGAATTTTTAATTGGTGGCAGATATATTTTTCTTTCTTTTGATGTCCAAATTTAGAGTGCGTACGTCACTATTCAGGAACCAGGATCATGATTGGGAAAAAGCGTGAAGCTGCTTTACTAAATGCTGAAGCAGCCAATCAAGAAGTTTCCAGCCCCTTAGTAACAACAGGCATGTCCTCTGTAGGCATGCATGTGATTGGCTGGGCTGGACAAATGACTTTGCAGAATAAGAGGAGGGCCACATGTCTAGACACAAGCAGAAAGGGCTAATGAGAGCTTGCTGCTCATCAAATGGTCAGTCAGTTAGGCAGAAACTTGTGAAACAGCTGCAATTGCCCTTAATGTTGTCACAGAATAGTGCACACTAATATGGGCATCAGAAAAGTAGTGTTGTCACTAGAGATGGGCGAATAAGTGAAAATTCGATTCGACCCAGTTCGGCGAATCGAACCAAGCCGAATCGAATCACGGCATGTGACATAATGGTACATCACATGCAAGGTGCAGGTACATGGAGAGTGCTCACGGGCGAAGCCCTCTCCATAGCCGGTAAGACTTTGCTGCATATTGCAGCAAAGGCTTACCGGTAACAACCGCGATCGGTGTTAACTCGCAGAACGCCGCCGGCACAGCTACCGACGGCTTCAAAAAGATGGGGGTGCCCATCTTTCCAGGGATCGTCGCCTTCAGCACATTGTAGTAAATGAGGGAAATCCCCATATACTGCCATACTGTAGTTAAGAGGTTAACCCTGTAACAAAAAATAGCGTACAAAGTTGAAAATGGCACTTTTTTGCCATTTTGAAAAATATAAAAAATTCTATAAAAAGTATTCAAAAAGTTGTACAGTCTTTAAATTGATAGCAATGAAAACGCCATTTAAAAACAGCAAAAAATGTGTTAATAGCTCCAGAATATGACAAAATGAAAAAAAAGTTGATACAGGAGGTTTTAATTTTTGTAAATGTATGAAGACATTTTAAAACCTACACAAATTTGGTATCCTTACTGCCTTACAGTGGTGAACACTACCGCCATACAGTGAGGGACACTACCCCCATCCAGTGAGGGACACTATGCCATACAGTGAGGAACATTACCGCCATACAGTGAGGAACTTTACTGCCATACATTGAGGGACACTACCGCAATACAGTGAAGGACACTACCGCCATACAGTGAGGAAACACTACCTCCATACAAGGAGGAACACTACCCCCATAAAGTGAGGAACACTACCGCCATACAGTGAGGAACACTACCCTCATACAGTGTGGAACACTACTCCCATACAGTGAGGAACACTACCGCCATACAGTGATGGACACTACCGCCACACAATGAGGAACACTACCCCCATACAGTGAGGAACACTCTTGCCATACAGTGAGGAACACTACCCCTATACAGTGAGGAATACTACCTCCATACAGTGAAGAATGCTACCGCCATACAGTGAGGAACACTACCCCCATACAGTGAGGAATACTACCCCCATACAGTGAGGGGCACTACCGCCATACAGTGAGGAACACTAACCCTATACAGTGAGGGACACTACCACCATAAAGGGAGGGACACTACTCCCATATAGTGAGGGACACTACCGCCATACAGTGAGGAACACTACCGCCATACCGTGAGGAACACAACCCCCATACAGTGAGGAACACTACCGCCATACAATGAGGGATACTACCCCCATACAGTTAGGGACACTACCGCCATACAGTGAGAAACACTACCGCCATATAGTGAGGGACACTACCGCCATACAGTGAGGAACACTACCGCCATACAGTGAGGAACACTATGGCCATACAGTAAGGAACACTACCGCCATACAGTGAGGAACACTACCACCATACAGTGTGGAACACTATCTCCATACAGTGAGGAATACTACCACCATACAGTGCGGGACACTACTGACATACAGTGAGGGACACTACCGCCATACAGTGAGGAACACTTCATTGTAACGAATCTGCAGAAGCCATGTAGCCTCGTGTCAAAAGCATACCCGAGGCTACCATGGCAACTGATCGCCGCCCCCCGATGTTTTTTAATCACATGGTTAATAGCCGCGGTCGGTTATTAGCGGTGGGGGTTTTCTGCAAAATGCTAAAACCCCCACCTTTGTATGAAGAGGACTCAGCCCGTGAGCCCTCTTCACACATCCCTTATACCTCTGCGCCGTAGAGCTACGGCGCAGAGCGTTAAGGGGTTAAAATTATAGCAATGAAAGCGCCATTTAAAAATCGCAAAAAATGTGCTAATAGCTCCAGAATATGACAAAATGAAAAAAAAGTTGATACAGGAGGTTTTTATTTTTATAAATGTATGAAGACATTTTAAAACCTACACAAATTTGGTATCCTTACTGCCATACAGTGGGGAACACTACTCATAAAGACACTGATGCATTTGAAAGGAGGAGGGCAAATTTGTCTATCATTGTAGGAAGTTTCTGTAGGAAGATTCTTTGAGTCCTGCCTGGTAAACTTCATGGCCTGGGTGCCCACAGAGAGGGCTCCGAGTGCCGCCTCTGACACCATTGCCATAGGTTCGCCACCACTGCCCTAGGGAGTCTGTTAAATAGTAAAAATTAAAATTAAAAAAAGTTTTTAAAAAATTATAATTAAAAAAACCTAAAAACACATTAACCGCATCCGAAAATTGCCCGATCTCTAAAAATATAATAACATTTATTTTGGTTAACCCCTTACCAACATGTGACGTATGTCACATGCTGAGTCCCGGTGCATGGAGAGGGCTCAAGGGCCGAGCCCTCCCCATAGCCGGTAAGTCTTTGCTGCTTAGTGCAGCAAAGGTTTACTGGTAACACCTGCGATCGATGCCAGCACCGATCGCGGGTGTTTTCCTGCTGATTGCCGCCGGCAAATCTGCTGGCGAGTTCAAAAAGATGGTGGCCATCTTTCCGAGGATCGTTGCTCCCCGTGACATCATCGGGGAGCGGCGATCCGCCGCCATGGTAGCCTCGGGTCTCACAAAGACGTGAGGATACTTCGGATTAACCCATGCATTACAATGTGCTATCAACACATTGTAATGTATGAGGAGTAAAATCCCCATATACTGCCATACTGTAGCATGGCAGTATATGGTACAATCTTACAGACAACCTAGGGTTAAAGTACCCTAGGGAGTCTGAAAAATAGTAAAAAATATATAATAAAAAACCTAAAAATTCAAATCACCCCCCCCCCCCCTTTCCCTAGAACTGATAAAAAAAACCAGTAAAAATCATAAACACATTTGGTATCGCCGCATTCGAAAATGCCCGATCTATCAAAATAGGATAACGGTTTTTCACTGTGTGTAACCCCGTAACAGAAAATCGCGCCCAAAGTCATTGCCATTGCCATTAAAAAAAAATTAAAAATTCTATAATCAAAAGATCGCACAGTCCTAAAAATGATAACATTGTAAACGTCATCAAAATCCTCAAAAAAGGACACCACCCACAGCTCCATACACCAAAGTATGAAAAAAGGTATTAGCGCCAGAGGATGGCAAAGTCCCCAAAATTTTTGTACAGGAGGTTTTCATTTTTTTAAATGTATGAAAACATTATAAAACCTATATATATATTTGTTATCCCCGTAATCGTAATGACCCAAAAAATAAAGTAGACATGTCATTTGGGGCGTACAGTGAAATCCGTAAAATCCAAGCCCACAAGAATACGGCACAAATGCGTTTTTTTACCAATTTCACTGCATTTGGAATTTTTTTCCTGCTTCCCAGTACACAGCATGGAATATTAAATACCAACATTTTGAAGTGCAATTTGTTATGCAGAAAATAAGCCGTCACACAGCTTTGTACATGGAAAAATAAAAAAGTTACAGATTTTTGAAGGTGGGGAGTGAAAAATGAAAACGCAAAAAAGAAAAAGGGCTGCAGTGTTAAGAGGTTAACCCCGTAATAAAAAATAGCGCACAAAGTTGAAAATGGCACTTTTTTGCCATTTTGAAAAATATAAAAAATTCAATAAAAAGTAATCAAAAAGTTGTACAGTCTTTAAAATGATAGCAATGAAAAACGCCATTTAAAAATCGCAAAAAATGTGTTAATAGCTCCAGAATATGACAAAATGAAAAATAAATTGGTACAGGAGGTTTTAATTTTTGTAAATGTATGAAGACATTTTAAAACCTACACGAATTTGGTATCTTTACTGCCTTACACGGGGGAATACTTCCGCCATACAGTGAGGGACACTACCCCCACCCAGTGAGGGACACTACGCCATACAGTGAGGAACACTACCACCATACAGTGAGGAACTTTACTGCCATACATTGAGGGACACTACTGCAATACAGTGAAGGACACTACCGCAATACAGTGAAGGACACTACCGCCATACAGTGCGGGAAACTACCGCCATACAGTGAGGGAAACTACCTCCATAAAGTGAGGAACACTACCCCCATTCAATGAGGAAACACTACCTCCATACAAAGAGGAACACTACCCCCATAAAGTGAGGAACACTGCCGCCATACAGTGAGGAACACTGCCGCCATACAGTGAGGAACACAACCCCCATACAGTGAGGAACACTACCCCCATACAGTGAGGGACACTACCCCCATACAGTGAGGAACACTACTGGCACACAGTGAGGAACGCTACCTCCATACAGTGAGGAACACTACTGGCACACAGTGAGGAACGCTACTGCCATACAGTGAGGAACACTATCCCCATACAGTGAGGAACACTTCCTCCATACAGTGAGGAACACTACCGCCATACAGTGAGGGACACTACTCTCATACAGTGAGGAACACTACCTCCATACAGTGAGGAACACTACCCCCATACAGTGAGGAACACTACCTCCATACAGTGAGGAACACTACCGCCATACAGTGAGGGACACTACTCCCATACAGTGAGGAACACTACCTCCATACAGTGAGGAACACTACCGCCATACAGTGAGGGACACTACCGCCACACAATGAGGAACACTACCCCCATACAGTGTGGAACACTATCTCCATACAGTATATGTGGCGTTTGCAATCTCCAGGAGGGGAGTATAGTCCTCTGTAACCTCCACTAAGCCATCAATGTCAGATGGGAACTTGACCCACGCCTCGTCACTGTGAGAGCAGCATTTAAATTACTTTAGAGTGATCCCCCTCACAAACGTTCCCCGCACCACTTTCAAGGAGTGATGGTCGATGCTATGGCAACCCCAGGGTCCATTTAGGAACCCGGGGCTGTCCATAATCAGTGCCTGTAAGATTCTGCCAGACAGACAGAATCTCACAAAGTCTGGGTCAGCCTATGTGCCTGCATAGGCTGACAGATCTAATACGGGTATCATTATTAACAAGCAATTGTTTGTGTCCCATAGTGGGACCCATAAAAAAGGTTTTTTAAAAAAGTTATTAAATAAAAAATAAATCAATAAGTTAATAAAAATGTTGTACATTTTACATATAAAACTTACATTTGATGGTAAATAGTGAAAATCACCACACAAAACCAACATATTTACTATCACTGCAACTGTAATGATCAATACAAGAAAATAAAATCATTACTAAATTTGTACGATGAAAACCGTAAAAAATAATAAATACACCAAAAATTATGATTTTTACATAGTCGGACCACACAAAAAATGCAATAAAAAAGAAAAAAAAAAAAAAAAACATTTTTAGTAAAAGATGTCCTGCAAATAATCGCTTGCTCTGTAGACAAAAAATAAAAGTATGTTACCTCTTGGTAAAACTATCTATCTTTCCCCACATTAGGTTTTATTCTATAAAATTTATAAAACGTAAGAAAAAATGTATAAATGTAAAATCACCATAATTGTACTTACCCAGAGAATAAAGATAACGGGGCAGATTTGCTTACCCGGTCCATTCGCGATCCAGCGGCGCGTTCTGTGTGGAGGATTCGGGTCTTCCGGCGATTCACTAAGGCAGTTCCTCCGACGTCCACCAGGCGTCGCTGCTGCACTGAAGTCCGCCGAGGCCCACCGGAGTTCACGATCCTATACTTGGTGAAGGTAAGTGCGTGTCCCGCAACACTTTTTTTTTTAATGCAGTGGTTTCTCCAAATCCGTCGGGTTTTCGTTTGGCCACGCCCCCAATTTCCGTTGCGTGCATGCCGGCGCCGATGCGCCACAATCCGATCGCGTGCGCCAAAAACCCGGGGCAATACAGGGAAAACTGACGCAAATCGGAAATATTCGGGTAACACGTCGGGAAAACGCAAATTGGGCCCTTAGTACATGACCCCCAACATGTTACATAGGGCACACAGTGAACAACAAAAAAAGTAAAAAATCTATTATAGAGTTAATGTTTTTTCTACCACCTTCAAAGAAAAGTTACTACATTTTCATCATAAAATGCCTTATTTTCATATTGCTGTGGTTAGGGTCTAGGCATATAGCCTTCCACTCATCATAGTATTACTAAAAATTAATCTCATCCCACAAAAGTAAGCCCTCAATTTGCCACTTTAACTGAAAATCTTTTTATTCTATAGCTTACTTAAAACCACTACATCCTGTAGGAAACCTGATTTCTGCATGGCCCTTGCCTTCCACACAGCACTGTGCTCCTATACAAGCTACAACCACATGTGGGGTGTCCCCATACTAGCGAAATATTGTATTACACATTTTAAGATAGTTTTTCTCCTTTTATATTTTGTAAATGTGTAAAATTTAGGGCTAAATTAGTGTATTACCAATGAAATTGGACCATTCTTAATTTCACCTCTAGTTTGTTTTAATTGCTATGAATAACCCTGTCTAAAAGTTGATATTAATAGGCTGAGATGTGACAAATTCTTCAAATATTTCCAGATTACACATGGATTACCAATGTATGTATGCTTGTTACCACTCTCACTTTAAGCGACCACCTATACTGATCTTGTACTAACTCCATTATCAAGTTAATCCAACCCTACCCAACCCTTTGCCCTCCCCCACCCACTCCCCATTCATTTGTTCAGTTTGTTTAATACAGTAGCTGATTATGCATCACTCTAAAATCACTTCTATGAGATCCACCTGCGAGGGGATATGTTATCCCATGACCTACTGTAAGGCACTGTTATGCTTTTAATTCAATAAAATCTTGTTGAAACTAAATATTTCCAACATTTACTAACATGAAGTACAATGTGTCACAAAAATAAATATCTCAAAATCATTTTAGTAAGCTAAAGTGTCCAAAAGTTCTAACTGTGTAAAGTGAAACGTCAGAAAAAGATCATGAGCCTTAAAAGGGAAAATTCTCAAATTTCAATCCCCTAGTGATGTTTACACAACCCGTTACTTAACAATTTTACTTAGTTTTATTGCTGTTTTAGCTCCTATGACTCCGTAGGCTGGTCAGTAAAAAGGGGTGGAGACTCTCTAAGCAGTCACTTCATGATTTCTTTGTGCTATGATGTACCTTATGGGCAACACTGTGGCTCGGTGGATAGCACATGTGCTGGGGTCCTGGGTTCAAGTCCCATCCTGATGAACATCTGCAAAGAGTTTTCATGTTCTCTGTGTATTTGCCTGGGTGTCCTCCAGTCTCCTCCCATACTAGAAAACATAGGTTGATCAGATAGTGAGCCTCATGGGGACAGGGACTGATTTGGCAAGCTCTGTGCAGTGCTGCAGAATCTGTGTGCGCTATATAAATAAGGGAATTATTATTATGTTGTGTGCCGACAATGTGGTTGCATTATCAGGTTTATATACATTTTCATTTAGCCTCTGTACATTCACTAGTATCTGTCACATAGAAAAAGAGATGAGACAGATCACAGATGATGATCGGATCACAAGATTCATGTGTTACATATAACAAACAATGACATTCTCAGCTCTGCTATCTCAGCCATAATACACTGCTGTGCCTCCCTCCTAGATAAAGCTTACATGTGTGCTTGTGAACTTGTTTTGGAAAGCAAGGGGAGAAGCCAATAGAGAGAGGAACTCACTGCAGCTTCAGACCGGAGATCAATCCTGTCCTGTCCGACCCTAGACCTCTGATTTATTTTCGGATCCTGGGGCATCCGAAATTGTGTACACCAGAACTTATAGAGAAAGGATGGAATTATATCTGTGAAATACTGTATTTTTATTAACAACAGTGAAATAGAGAATGGGTATTATGTTATCCTAAGCATATTTAAGAATCTTGTCTTTGTGGGAATACCCCTTTAAAGGGATTGCCCATGAGAGAAAGCGCTTTTAATCCAGTAGTCCTGTTTACACAGTAAAGATAATTTCTGATCCATTTCTTTGCAATTTTCTCAGTTTTATTGCTGTTTTAGCTCCTATAACTCAGTGATGTCATAGTAAAAGTGTGAAGTGTGGGCTGGGACTAGAAAAAGAGAGATGAGACAGATCAGAGCCATGAGATGGGTATAGGACACAATAGCACATTCAGCTCTGCTGCTTCACCTAATCACTAAACAAGAATCACCACTGCTATGCCACCCCCTCCCCTGGGATTGAATTGCCCGACCATAGTCAGAAGACCTGTGGGTTTAACTTTGGTTGTGCAGAAAATATTTAAATTGTTCATTAGAGATGCTATTCTGGAGTATCACAATGCATATATCTTATAACCCAGAAGCAGCATGGGGATCGGTCCTGTGAGACTAATCTGATCAATTTCTATGAGGATGCAAGTTCTAGATTGGACCTTTGGGAGGCTGTAGGTGTTGTATATCTAGGCATTTGATACTGTTCCACATAAAAGGCTGGTACATAAAATGAGAATACTGGGACTATGGAAAATCTATGCATTTGGGTTATCAATTGGCCTACTGACAGATAACAGTTTGTTGTCATTAATGGAACATTCCCAGATTGGGTTGAAATTATCAATAGTTTTCCACAGGAGTAAGAATTGGGCCACCTTCCAGTTCTACAGTGTACTTGTCCATTAGGGATCCTTGTCTTTATTATAGTTAACTATATTATAGCTAATATTAACTGTTACTAGACTCTTTATACCTGCCTTCTAGGAGGTTAGAGGCACCTATATTATTTTAGTTTCAGCAAGAAGTACATTGAAAGACTGGTCTATACTCATGTCTACCCCTCCACCTCTAGCGCACAGTCATCCACTGATACATTAACTTTGGGTCAGTGGGTGTTTTTCCCTTATCCCTATATTGATTACCTTATACAGCCTTGGCCCTTCTCTACACTATTCCCCTCATACTGCTGACTTCACCCAGTAAATGCTACTATGTACCTATTTTCTTGAGTATCTACTAAAAAACACTCCTCCCTGGCTGGACACCAAGGAGGTCTCCTGGGTATCTTGAGCTTCATTGCAGGCTATACTAAGAAAATACACCAAAATGATGAAGGGAGCTAACAAGATACCAGTAACACCCACCTCAAGAAAAAATCACAAGCCAATGTGGAGAAGTATCTGAAAAAAATCTCGATTTCATCACAAAAACATCACTAATTTGGTTGATCCATCAGACACAGGTCACTCTTTGGATGGTGAACATGGTTTCAAACATGACCACACAGACTTTTTAAAATTTCCCTTCAATCTATGCAGAAGACTATAGAAAAAGCTCTTAGGCCAATGCGGCTTTTCCCAACTTCACAGTGCAACTACTGGCTACTTTGCTCCCAGCTGATGAGGATCCACAACTTGTGGTTGAAAGCTCTCATGGAGCTCTCTGCCCTAAACTGAAAGAAGGTCAACCACAATATTGTACAATATTATGTACAAGATTATAAATGCAGCTCACATAGACTTAATCCTCAAAAGGGCCAGTGATGAAGAACTCACATATGGAGATGCCAGAATATCACTTTTCCAGGATATTTATCCAGTTAACCTGTACAAATGCCAGCAGCTAAAAACCAATTATTGAGGCCCCCGGAGCCCACCAAATACTATACCACTGGCGGTTTCCATTTGGTTGATCCTTCATGTTCTGGATAATTCTACAAATTATTTGAAGACCAGATGACCTCTATGCCATGATGTGGGCCTAGGTCAAACAAACTTCCAGAATGACTTCAAATCACAGACATCTCTACCCTTACTCAGATTTCTTTAACAGATACTTGGGATCGTCAACCTCCCTGAGTCTGGCAACTATGTACAATATATAAGGATAATAAATTTGGTCCTATTTGAACCACTCACAAATGTATACCATTTTAGAATGTAACTGAAGAGGAGTAATGGGGAGAAATGGGACAAAGATGAGAGTGTGAAAATAAATTGTTATTTTTATTGGAACATTTAAAAGCAAGATTTTGAAAAGTTGATTGCCTATTTTGTTTATGAAGTCTCTATTCAATAGGGATATTCTTAGATGCCAGTAAAATGGTTCACTGAGTCTGTATACTCTCTTTTTTCAAAAGTAGGACAGATTTAGTGTGGGTTGTCCCCTATCTTTATTCCCTATTTTTACTCTATGTTTTAGTGGAAGGGCGCCTTATACTGTACATTGTGTGAAAGCACTGAATGCCCGTGACAAGTGTGGGCACAGTTACTTAACTTATTCTCATCTGTTTCTCTCCCATATAATGCTTTTGCTCCACTGCCAAGCAATGAGATCTAGCGCTAATAGCCAAAGTTATGAGCACTATCCTGGCTGCAAACACATCTTTTGCTTCAGGATTACCGTCACTCTATCCTTGAATAGATAGCACTGTGACTGCATGATGCAGCAACACCCACCATGTACAAAGAGGACTCAGCCCATATAGAATAGCAAACTGGAAAATCTGGAACAGACCGTTTTACTTAAAGGAAGAATGCCTGAATTATATTTGGTTTCTATGTGTATTAGTATAATTAAACCTGATAGTATGGCCCTTAGACCAGTAAAAGTTATAGAATCGCTGCTAGATACGCATAATAGCAGCGTGTTATCACATTATTGTTATGAGCAAAATCATTACATTTTCCTGTGTCCTTTGACTTCTGCTTTTATTTAAATGCATGAAGGATTTTTGCTATTAGTATATAGATAATTATACCCTGCCATACTTGTAGGATGCACTTACTCTCATGTGCTTGTAATCAGCTTACAATCAAACAATATAATAATCAGAGGCAGACTTCCGGTAAACTGCTTAATATTCTGAATACTTGTAGGATGCATAACCTTTCATTGACATGGATATGAAAGACTGGAGAAATGATTCAACTGTTCTTGATCATAATGACAATACGATATAAGATCAAGCAGTGTACAAGACGGTATGTATATCTTGATGTCTAGAATTAATTTGCATATATGACTGAAGTTTTCATTATCCACACATTTAGTCATAATGTAATTGTAGTGCTGCAGTAGCACATGTATATTTCACATGTGTCAGGATTTACATATACACTGCAGTCCTTATATTATATGCATTCTAATATACACTGATATTTTCTATAAGTAAAAATAAATAATGATGAGTAGACCTGAAACTAATTGTCAGTCAGAAGTACGGGTTTGGGTCACCAATCCCCCCCACCGGTAACACCCATGATTGATACTTGCAATTTCCACAAACTGGTGTAGACTTCACCCAAATCTACTAAGGGCCTTGAGCCTTTTAATAGAAATGGATGGGATATGGAAATTATTCTGAAGGTGGAAACTTCAACACATGCCATTTTCTCTGCAGGGGACGTATCATTGTAATTTTGTAGTTTTTTTGTCACTAAAATATCTCTCAATTGTCTCATCTACCAATTTGTGACACATTTATTTGCAACCCGCTTTACTTTGTTGGCTTGTACTGAACTTTGAGTGTTTGGGTTCCCTGGACCTGACCCTCATTAGAAAGTTGGGGCTTCATTAGTAGTTGGGGACTGGGTTTGCAGCTGGCAATGTCGGCAATGGCATTTAAATCACAGTGGCCCTATGTGCCAAAGAAGTTTTAAAATTCAGTTTCGGGTGAGTTTGAATTTTAATGGGTCTGCTCATCCCTACCAGAGGGCAATATATATCAGTCCCCAGGACATTTAAAGCAACACCGGTTGGGACCAAATATATTCAGCCCCTAAATTGGAAAGAGGAAGCTTCAACAAATCAAATCTTTAATATTCGCTCATCTCTAGCCCCTACAAACCTTTCTCACATCCTCAACATGATGAAGCAAACACTTCAAAGAAGCAAGTGTCAGCAATGTGTGCAACAAACAGTGGTGTTTTTTGTAAACTTATATAAGATAGCATTACCCAGTATGCATGAGGAAAAACTAATCATTTCAGATACAGTAGCTCCACTAATTTTTTTGTGAGATTTACAAAAACTGACAAGTGACACCCGTCACATTCCTCATGGCATAGTATATTTCTATTGACAATGCAAATACCCAAAAGGTTAAATTTAAAATAATGTACTGTATATGAAAAAACACATTACGATGATATTATAATGTCTAAATTGTGATATTGCAATCCTAGATAAACTGTAGGTAGTGTATGGAAATTTGTGGCACTATTGATAAATAATACTTGAAATTAGTCGGGAAAGTAGCTATCATTGAAACATAGGCTTTTATCCTATGTGGACGAAAATAAAATAAAAAGTCATTGATTTTACAATGGCAAACTAGGACTCAAAGCAGTCTGAAAATATTTTATCAGATGCAAAAGAAGTAGAAGCAAACTACCACAATCAGCAGTGTCTAATAAGTGGGTAGTGGCTAGAAGCCAACATGGCCAGACATGCATAGTGGAGCTCTGCTGCCAGCCCGCATCATCCTGCCATCATCCTCTGCCATGAATAGCCCATGCAGCCCTGATTGGTCCTGCATATCTCTCCGCTCAAAGTGGCAAATCCAGCGAACTTCCGGCACTAGCTGGTGATGCGGTCCCTGACAGTTTTCATCATCAGCAGCCACGAGGAGACCATGGCTGCGGCCTAGGCCTGGTCCGGATACCCCTTCCTGTCACAGTTGGCGCACATGCCGCAGACACCGCAGCAGGAGGTAGACCAGGCTTGGATCCAATCTGTATCGCAAGGCAACTGTGGGTACCCAATACACACCTGAGATACTCAACTGGTGCCCATATTTACATGTCAGCAACAGAAGCTGCACCATGCGGTTTTATTTTCTGCTCTGACTTGGCCTGAGAAGAACTGTCTCCATTTACTAACTAAATACTATAGGGTGCAATTGGCTCGGCTGAGTTAACAAATTTATACATTAGCCTATTGAGCCTCTCCTATCTGCATAATGGGACTCCCAAAAGCTAACACAGCAGAAAAGCTAAAATAATATGTCTGAAATACTTCTGCAGAAGCAATCCTTGGTCGATTCAAACTAGAGCAGGCACTAGCATAGATGCAGCAAACTGCATTGGAAATTGAGGAACAAACAGAAGAACTCACCCTGAACTACCTTCGTCTCCGACCAAGTTCTCTTCACCACTGACTGGGAAGCTGTGCAGCACCCTCAGCACTAAATACTACTCTGCTGGGACTTTGTAGCCAAAACCCAGAACTGGTTTGATTATAAAGTTATAATTCAGGCTCATTTACTTCATACATTCTATGTTTATTGTTAATCAGCATGTGGTCTAATCTTTATCACCTTGGGGCCTCTACTCATTTCAATGCCCATCAACAGGACAAGATGGCTTACGTGAAAAGATCTTCTATTAGGTGTGGGCTATGGGAGTTCATATCCCTTGGCAAGGGTATCCATGTAATTCTAGGCTACAGGCTGGTTCTGGTGGGACAACCTCAAGACCCACGCTTTTGGCTCTGGAGAGCTAAATAGGCACACCCAATTCTTGTGTTTTAATTTTACTGTATCACTTGTTATGGCTGTTTGTGTTTTTAGTTGCACATATTTCAAGGTCTCACATGCTTCATATTCCATTGT
The DNA here is from genome assembly GCA_019512145.1 of Engystomops pustulosus. Classification (NCBI taxonomy): domain Eukaryota; kingdom Metazoa; phylum Chordata; class Amphibia; order Anura; family Leptodactylidae; genus Engystomops; species Engystomops pustulosus. The sequence goes on along the minus strand of CM033644.1, from coordinate 120,489,950 downwards.
GAATATGTTTGCCCTGTAACCCCTCTTAGGAGTAGAGGGGACAACCGCCCAGAGTCCATGCTGGGCCCCACCATGACTGACCTTTTCTCCTGGAATGTCCATGGCTTGGGGAACCCAAAGAAAAGATTGATGGTGTAAGATCAAATGAAATCCCATAATCCCCAAATAATATGTCTGCAGGAAACCCATCTTAAAGCTAACATACTCCATTTATTGCAGAAACTGTGGGTCTTATGGTCACAACACTTGTGTTACATCTCAGTCTCTAGGGGCGTTTCTCTACTGATCCACACATCTGTTAGATGGGAATCAATACCCAGTCAAACTGATGATAGACAATTGGTATTTGTCCATACCCATATACACGGCATACCCTATAATATACTGGACATCTACATCACAATTCCCAGATCTTACACAAAGATGCGGTGATGCGGTCCCTGACAGTTTTCATCATCAGCAGCCACGAGGAGACCATGGCTGCGGCCTAGGCCTGGTCCGGATACCCCTTCCTGTCACAGTATGGCGCACATGCCGCAGACACCGCAGCAGGAGGTAGACCAGGCTTGGATCCAATCTGTATCGCAAGGCAACTGTGGGTACCCAATACACACCTGAGATACACAACTGGTGCACATATTTACATGTCAGCAACAGAAGCTGTACCATGCGGTTTTATTTTCTGCTCTGACTTGGCCTGAGAAGAACTGTCTCCATTTACTAACTAAATACTATAGGGCGCAATTGGCTCGGCTGAGTTAACAAATTTATACATTAGCCTATTGAGCCTCTCCTATTTGCATAATGGGACTCCCAAAAGCTAACACGGCTGTGTTACATCTCAGTCTCTAGGGGCGTTTCTCTACTGATCCACACATCTGTTAGATGGGAATCACTACCCAGTCAAACTGATGATAGACAATTGGTATTTGTCCATACCCATATACACGGCATACCCTATAATATACTGGACATCTACATCACAATTCCCAGATCTTACACAAAGATGCATGATTCATATCCACATACTACCACAACTTGTATAGGAGATCTGAATATGTTACATCATGCACAGTTGGATAGAGAGGTGTTTAACTATTATTTGTGGTGGTTTAAAGGAGTTGTCCACTTTCAGCAAATAATTGTTGAGAAATTATACTTTCCGTACTAATTTCTTACTTTTTTTTCAAAATTTCCGCTTGTTGTCATTCAAAAGGAAGCTTAATTGTTTCTTTCCAGAGGATAGTTTTGAAGCTTCCTGTCGAATCAAAGTAAGTGGAGGGCTAGAAAACAGTGAGGATTTGATATACAAAGTATATCTGAAAATTGTATAGCTGCTAAAAACGGGTTTACCATATTACACAAGTAAAAGGAGAATGTAAAATAACTCATGTCACCTTTTACTTGTGTAATAGGGTGAACCATGTCACACATCTCTTACTCCTCAATAATTTGGTCCATTTTGAAACTTTTCACAGAAATTAACTTTTTATTCAGTCTGATAATAATTTTGGTAATTGCATATTTTAACATTGTACAATAGTATTTATTATTTGGTATCATTTTAAAGTATTTCCTCCTTTTCATTATAGAGCAAATAATTTAGGCGTAGGGATAAGAAGCATGGCAAAACTTCTTCATCTAAGATGGCAGTTCATATTATCCCAAGGTTGACTGCTGTGGAATGCCTTAACTAACCTATAAAATATTGGAAAGAAGAAAACAGAAACAGCGCCCCTAGTGTAGTATTCTTGGTGAGGCGTATTACTAAGTTACCAAAGTAATTTGCTCACCTGATGTGGCCTCGTATCACTGCTTTGAGATAATGATGTACATCATGGAATGGATTGCTTCAGCCTCCCGAAAACTGGTACAGCAGAGCAGGATGTGAATATGGCATAAGGGGAAAAAACGGGTGTTTGTAGGTGAGCTACCCACAGAATTCTTGAGTCAGTGATAAGTAAAATTCAGGCTTTATTTTGTTTCGGGGGTGGACCACCCCCTTTGTCAGGTCAGAGCTAATACACTAAAAAACAGGAGTATATTCCTTGGTATTTTTGATAAAAATAAATAATCGTAAAATAACCTGTGGTCGATAGTAACCAAACAATATCTATAAGGGAGTGACCTAAAATCATAGCTATGGTGTCTCTGTCCTAAAACTTAGGTAGAGTTCTCAATCGATATAAAAATAGATACATAGATGCAAAGATAAATAAATAGATAAATAAATATACAAATAGATACATAGATGCATAAATAAATAGATAAATAAATATACAAATATATGCATAGATAAATAAGTAAATAAATAAATAGACCCATAAAATGTAGTTATATACAAAATATGAATAAAAATAAAAAAATAGGTGCACAGAGCTGTAAAAAATTTTTTATAAATACAAGATATATAGTGATTGGTGTCTAATAAGATAGTAGCGTGGAACAATGAGAGTGAATTGTAGCATTATACATTATACATTATATGAGCCAGATTTATATAATGTGGTAGTGGGTATATAAATGATTAGTATTGTTTGGTTACTATCGACCACAGGTTATTTTACTATTATTTATCACAAAATACTGAGGAATATAATCTGTTTTCTAGTATATTAACTTGGACCTGACGAAGGGGGTGGTCCAGCCCCGAAGCATGTTGTCCATTTTATGTACAAAATAAAGTCTGAATTTCACAAATCACCGTCTCACGCGCCAAACACCCATTTTTTCCCCTGTGTCTTATGCCCTAACTAACCTATATCAGGTTTAGCAAACATATTTAACTACCCCATTGGTTGTATGATTTGAAATATTGCATGGGTTTAAATGCTATAATGTCATCGAACTACATACAGTAAGCTTTTTGTTATTTTTTACATGTTATACTAGACGACTCTTTAAAAGATTTATATTGTAATATTTTGCAAGGTTTCTTGTTCAAAGGAGGTTGTTTTTTTTTCTCCTCCTGTGCATTATTAATTTTTAAAATAAAATGCATGTTCAGAATTATATAAATTTCAATAGTTTCACAATTATTATGCAATGTATTCATGTCATTTCCATCTAGCATATTTAATATGTAGAATGTACCTTTATACAACTGCAGAAAATACAGACTTTGCAGCCCCCAGGCGTGAGATTTTTCAGATAAAAAAGAATCAATGTCATTACATCTCTCTCGAGCATCATAATTATTCGTCTTGCATACAATATTTATTTAAAACTTAGAATTAAACTTCAAGAGCTGGTCATTTGAAAGCTGGCAGTGAGTGAGCGGATCTCGTCTCTGTGAAAAAGAGAATATTCCTTTTAAAAGTTAAGGAATAGATCAAAACGGCCTTTCGAGTAACTGACACTTTAGTCATACAGATGCTTTTTATGTGTCAGATTTATTAATAAAGGAAGTCCATGGGAACGCACAGAAGAAAATCTTAAGGATGTGACTGTCAGTTTTTTGATATGTCAGGTATAATTTTGTAACTCTGATTTCTGGATAGCAGTATACACATTGCATTGTACTGATGTTTGTGTACCTCTTTGTACTTCTCATTTATGATGACTGAGAAAGAAGATGAGGCGGAGATGTTTTGATACAAGATTGAAACTTGAAACTAACGTCCTTCAATTTGAACAGTATTCCTTTTTCATCTTTCTTTTCATGTTACCTTTTTAACTTTTGCCACTGATGTAAGAAAAAAAAGTATTTGAAAAGATGCCAGGTGTTGGTTCTTACATAGGTGAAAGATCACATAAAAGGAGAATAAAATCTAGTTTTACAATGTCAAAGAAGTATAATTAAATAACAGATCAAATGTATATCAACAGCAATGTTTGCACTCCTAAGGCTATTGTGAAAAAATTTAGGATATCTTCTCTCTTCTTGCAACATTATCCATGTCACATTGTCACATCAACTTTGCAGGTCATGATTTGATTATTATATGACCTTTGTCAGCCAGAAATCCATTAACATTAGCTGTAGCTTCAAGTGTCACTTATTCTTGGTAAGCATAGTGCAGCACACATTTAACTCTGTATGTTGGATCTATAAAAATGCAATAAATAAACTATGACATTTGACAGCATTAAAAAAATAAATATGTAAAGAAGTATTGTTGGAATTATACATAGAAAAATACACAGAAAAAAAGCTGTAATATTATAAGAAAATATATATAATATATATAACAATATATAAAATTATTGTGACCAGATTCAGAAAATAATTGTTTCAGGGTAAGTGAAATAGGTGATGATTCAGTTGCCTATATTTTGCTAAATTTTCCAATAATGTGTAAATACTCTACACATATGATTATCGTCATTTGTGAAATCATCAGAAATGTTGATTTACCAAATCATCATACTCTTTTTTGTCCATTAGTAAAGAGGAATTTGTTTAAATGTATTTAACTTAAATCTTAAAGAAGAAAAATAACAAGATTATAAAGTGAATACAAAATTCTATGTAGCTGTAAAATGAAAACAATTAACCCACATAATTCAGTGTATATCAGGTTTTGATATACATAGCACTGAAAAACCTTAGGCTGCATTCACACTACAGTATGGGGGACGTATATACGGCCGACGTATATGCGTGCCGATATACGGTCACCCCTAATAACTTTATGGGCTCGCGGTGCCCTACGGGAACGGTACAGTGCAGCACACTGCGGCAAACGTCTGCTCCGGAGCCCCGGGACAAGATAGCATGTCCATCTTTCCCGTTATTACGGCGGCCGCGGCCATACATCGCTATGAGGAGGGCGGGGTCGAGCTCCGCTCACCTCCTCTCTCCTCTCCCCGTGCTGCCGGTGTCCCGCTGGTGCACGGGGAGGCTGGCTCCGGCAGTGTGACTGTAGACCTTCTGAAGGTTATGATAAATTCTTGAGACATTTACTCATCATTATTCTGAATTTAGTACCCCATTCATATTATTGTTGAAATTAAGTTTTAATCTTTGTGTTATCTGGTTATGAAGTAGTATGTGAAGATGCAACTCACATTGAAGTTTTTATTGAAGTGGAATCACATGTATCATGACAGACATACTAAAATGGAGACTTAATTTAAGAAGAAAACAATCTCTGTAAACCAAAGACAGAACGTTCAAAAGAAATCCATAATGTAATGGTACAAAAAGAGGTTTCCACTCGGCACCAGGCAAACGGGTAAGTAAAAATGCAAAAGTTTATTTAAACAGGAAAACATGTTAATGTGATCCACAGGAAGAACAAAGGTAACGCGTTTCAGAAGACCCCCACATGGGTCCTGTCATAGCCTAAAGGATAAGAAAATGCAGAGGACAGATATCGTAGGGACAAGGGGAAAACGACATGATTAACAGAGGGTTTCCGCCCTATCCACACACTGTCTCGCACGTTTCAGGTTAACGACAAGGAGGAACATTGCATACTAGATGCAAAATTGAGAACAAACAGGTAACAAACAACAAACATGGTAAACAATCTAATGGGTAGACAAGTAGAAGTCTTTATAAAATACAATAAGATATAATCACATATGATCAGTATCGTCACTCGTAGATGTATGAACAACAATTGATAACCACTGCAATAAATATAAACGCATGGCAGGTAGTGTAAATACTGTCATTAACTAGCAGCAAAAAACAGGGAGAAAATGGAATGAGCTACAGTGGATATTATTGATATATATAAGAGGGTCGCATTTATAGTTAAGGACTAAGGATGTACTAGTAGCCATGTAGCCAATCCATTTAGCTTCCTTGGTGTGTAAATGTTTAATTCTGACTCACCTCTTTTATTTACTGGAATGGGATCTATAGTAATGTCTTGATGGAAACAATTGAATAAACCACTACAATAATATAAATGCATACAAGTAGTGTGAATACTTGCCTAGATAGCAGACAAAAACAGGGAAAAATGGGGAAGAGCTACATGATATATTGATAGATATAAAGAGGTCGCTTTTATAGTTCGACCTAAAGATGTCTAGTGCCCAGTAGCCAAATCCTTTAGGCTTCCTTGGTGTGTAAATTTTGAATTTCTGTCACGCCGTCTGTTTTATTAACTGAATGTGATTATAGCAATGATCTTGAGGCTGGACATGTTACCACCATGTGTGTCTCTGAAGTGCTTGGACAGCCTGTAATGTTACAGTGCTCCCAAAGTTTAGGGTTATGTAATATGTTCGGATATCCGATCCTTCAGCTTCCTGAAGGTACATCCGACATATTGTACTTTGCATGTGGCACATCAGGCTAGGTAACACGAAGGTGCTCTCACAGTTAAGTGACAAGTGATTTTTGAAAGTTTTGTTATTCACAGTGGGACAAAAGCGGATTTACACCTGAATTTACAATATTCCGCTGGAGCCCCCACCAAGCTCCCTTTGTATGCTAGCCAAGTAGAAGGCAAATTTGTATTGTGAAAAATTTGGGTGATATGGTGGAGGATAAGGTGGGGGCACGTCTGGACACACAGTGATGCCATTAGATAATAGGTTTTAGGGTTGCATCGGTTTCCAGAATAGGTAAGTGTTTTCTTATAATGGCAGTACCTGGGAAAACTGGGTAAAATTGATGCTGAAAACAGGACACTGCATAAATAATGAATTGGTATGCGTTTTGGCTTAGTAAGTGTGTGAACGCGGTTGAAGTTAACAATACGTTTGGCGCGATCACAGATGACCTGGTAGCTGACACTTTCTCTTTTTTTCATTTTTTTCATCCATAATGTAATGTTTCCCCACCATAGATTATCCTTTACACCCACACCTTTTTCGGTTTCCCAGTTTGTTGTTTTCTAGAATCCCTATGGTAGCGTTAGTATAGATAAAACAGTAGAATAATTCAGAAACAGAGTATGAGAAATGAGCAGACAAAATGGTGTCAATGGGAATATACATAATCAATACCAGGAAGAAGTCCAAAGTCAAACCTAAGTACACACAAACTTACAATTAAAAATTGTCATAGAATAATAATTTTTTGATCTGCAGTGAAATACTTTTTAAAATGGCTGCAGTGTATGACATCATACAAAAGACACCATTTAACCTGCCAACCCCAAATAGCAGCCAAATGAGGAATTGGACCCTGACTGAAACTGAATTGAGGTGTAAGAATCTCCTAGCAGTCTAGCAAGTGAGGTGAGTAATACAAAGCTCTTAATAATTAGAGACACGCACAAACATAGAGATTAGAGATGAAGGCGAGTATACTCGCGCATTATACTGCTCGGTCGAGTATTAGCATACCGGACCCGGCTCGTTACTCGGACGAGTATCTCGCCGGCTCGAGATCGAGCAGTAAATTAATAAAATAAATTAATAAGTATTTTTAGGTAAAAAAAAATATATACACATGTTGCCGATGTTTACTTGTAGAACACATTGAAATAACACTATTCTTCACTTTCCAGGTGTTCGCGCGTGTCTCCCGCTAGGTTCGGATATGTTCAGAACATCTGGATGTGAAGAATAGTGTTCTTTCAATGTGTTCTGCACTTAAGGAGTCCTGTTTCACTGTTTTGTTTTAATGTTTAAATTCTATTCTTCACTACACTATCGGGAGAACGCCCGCGCGCACACCTGCAATTTGTAGAATAGAATTAAAACTTAAAACAGTGAATACAGGACCATTTAAGGGCAAACACATTTAAATAACACTATTCTTCACTTTGCAGCTGTGGCGCGCGTATCTCCGAACCTATCGGGAGACACGCGCGCACACTGCAATGTGAAGAATAGAATTAAACACATTAAAACGTGAATACAGGACCATTTTAAAGTGCAGAACACATTGAAAGAACACTATTCTTCACATCCAGATTGTTCGTCACACTCCTAACTTAGCGGGAGACACACGCGAACCCCTGCAAAGTGAAGAATAGTGGTTATTTCAATGTGTTTCAAGTAAAACATCTGCAAACATCTGAAAAAATTTTTTTGCACTGTTCTCTTTTCTGTTCATTTTATTAAAAAAATGCTCGGGTCTCCATTGACTTCAATGGGGCTCGTTATTCGAGACAGCACTCGAGCATCTGGAAAAGTTCGTCTCGAATAGCAACGAGCACCCCGATCATTTTAGTGCTCGCTCATCTCTAATAAGATCTCTTCTTTGATGCACTGGCCAAAATCAAATGGTTTCCAACACTTCAAAGTTATAGAGAACTTATAGTATGATAATTAGAAACAACCCCAATATATTCTATGATTCTAGATTTAGTTGTGTAACCGCACCAATTGATTTGAATATTTCTGACAATCGTTAAAATGGTGGCTATCTACTTGTGTGGTAATACCAGAATATAGACTTTTTTCTTGAAAAATCTGTATGGTTTTAGAGTGAGTAATAGGTTATATACCAATGACAAGGGTAATTGAGCAACTTCAGTTCAGACTGAGCAGATTCGTACTTGAAAACCAATTTCGCAAATCAAAATCTTTTCGGATTCACTCATCTCTAATGAACAATGCAAACAAAAGAAATGAGCTTTGTTAGAAGTTTTCATTTAGATTATTTTGGCAAAGTATTAGCTCTATTCCTAGGTACATGTAAATATCAATCATATAAAAGTTCAAAATATAAGAAACACACAGTACTAACTTGCTTGAAAGTCATAGGCTTGGTTATACTTGTACTTACTAAGTTTTTTCCTTCAGAAACCATTTTTTCTTAGGAAGCAGGTATATAATTTTATACTTTACCATACAATGATTTAAAAAAAAACTTTTAAAAACAACCGCCAAGGTGAAGCTGTTAAAGAAGCAATAATATCAGTCAACGTGGACCAGATGATTTAGGTAGAATAGAAATACAAGGATTTATAGCCACAAAGGAGTTAAATATGGCTATTTTCCTTATAATAATTAACCAGTGCTGCTTGCTTTTTCTGTTATTTTCTTCATCCTGTAATCCTCTCTCCCCTTCTTTAATGTACTATACACAGTGCTGGTTGTTTTTCTTCTTGCCTTTGTTCATGCCATTACACATTTTTGTCTCTAGATAATTCTAAGCAATCAAAGCTATTATAACTGATATTAAGTGTACCAAAAGTAGTTTATTTTCCATTTCTTCTTTCATCCTAGCGTCTGCCACAATTAATAAAATTATTCAATCTTATTTTCCTCATGCATTACCGATGATGTGTGAACTGTTACATAGATTTAACAAATTGTTTTCAATTAAAAAAGCTTAATTTTGCAGTATGTTGTTTTCATTTTGAGTAAGATCCCCAATTTTCTGTTACAACAGTCATAGAAACAGAGTTGTTAAGTAAGGGAAATTAATGGTTTTTGTATGTGAAAACAAACCATGAATTACAACGTAGGATGTATTCCTTTATGTATACTAACCTTACTATCATCATCATGTGTTAAAATCATTGTTTTCATGTAAATATTTATTTTTATTATTGTTAGCTACATTGGTTAAACATACAGAAATGATTTTAGCAATCATTGCCACACGGTCTATCTTGAAAGGTGTCTTGGAGTCACACTGGACACATGGTGAAATATAGATATAAGTTTGATCCAAGAGAGAAGAGATGATAACCAATATATTACAACATAATGCTATATTTTAAATGAAAACTCCACAGGTAGTTTTGTTAATTGTAATTATCATGGTCATCAATTTTCTGGGTATTGTGTCTCCATGAAATAAATCTTTACTTACTGCCCCTTTGGGTATATAAGCTAATTCACTCATACACTTACAGGACCCATATCTTTTGAAGCAAATTGGGGCCCCAATCACACAATTTATGGGGGTCAGTGATAAGCCACATACATTTCGGCTGTATCCTGGCCCCCATAGAGTTTTTGTCATCTGGTTAAGGTGCAGGGGAAGTGAAAAACGGGATGCCATTGAGGATTTTGTATTGCTACAGGTCTTTTTTATGATCCAACTTACTTTAATATATCAGTCACTATTGATGAAAACGAATCACTGTATATTATTGTCAGTCTCTGGTTAAAATGTAAAACTTGGTTCATTTTTTTATACAGAGCAAGATTCTAATTAATTTGGCATGATCCAAATGTGTAATCAGATATTTGTTTTTAGAATATGGTCTGATTCCTCAAGATGCTTTTATTCAAGTCTGGATGAGTCATGATTGGTTTTATACAGTGTTTTCCCTGTACTTCAAGTCACCCCTACTCAACAAAATTACCATCTAGAACACTATATAATTGCCCATAAAAGATCACATGAGCACAGTATGACTACCCTTATGACATACCTTTTACGGTACACATATATCCCACACGATTTGTTTTGTCAAACAATGCTCTTGTATCTTTTCATTAAAACTACACCATAAAAATATTACAGTACGCAGTATTTTGCACATCTCCTCTACCATACAATCTTTCAGAACTGCAATCAGGTCATTGTCACTTGTAATTTTTTACATCACATTCATATTACTGAGTATTGTTATAATCAAATGTTCTTTTTTAGCAGATACATGTACCAATTTGTGTAGTACATTGGATGTACTGTTTGATTCTTGATATTCTATGCGTCATTCCATTACAGAATTGTTCACAAAACATTACTGACATGATTGTTATGTTCAGCATGCTACTGTAACGAACCAAATATATCTTCCATACAATGATTATATTACTGCTTATTATTCTGAACAAGACGAAGATGCAAAGATAATTTTGAATCAGCTGGGTAGAACAAAATATGAGACCATAGCCACCACCATACTGATTAGAGATTTAAAATCAATTTAAAAAATTAATACATATTGTTGTATAATTATGTGATGATTTACTGTTATATTTTTCCTTTCCGTTTTCGTTTTCTTTTTTCACCCACACAATATTTTTTGCAGTTATAACTGCCCTGTCATCAGTTTATGTTGCCCATCCATCCGAATTACTGTTCATGTGTCAGCATGCCCATCTTGGATATTTGCACGAAACCAAAATGGCCATAAAGACCTGTTTAATTAAAGTGTATTGCGCCCGATTTTATGTTTTTTGGAGTCTGCACGGTGACAAGACAGAAAATGTGCACCTAAAGGGCGTATTAGTGCAAGTGAGACTTTGAGCTACATTTATACTGAAGTGCAATTTTTACCAATTCGTCTGCACCAAATATCTTGCAGCATGACAAATTGGACAAAAAAATGGTGCGCACTTCTGAGCATGTCAGAAGGCGCCAATTAATGAAGCCACCATTGCACGAGTTTTATTAATCGGCACACTCTGCACACACCCAGATTACAGGCTGCACTAATTTTTGATACATGTAGGCCATAATTTAGTGTCCACCTGGAATAAAATCTATGTCCCTACAGTCCTATTCCTAATATATATATATATATATATATATATATATATATCATTATTATAATCATAGAAACACATGACGTGTCCTCCTGTACATAAAACATATACTTTGACCCTGTTATATATATACTACCAACACTTATCCTAATGATATATTTATATGTCCACTAAAAGTATAACAAAAAAGAAATTTGTACATAGGCATCTTCCAAATGGATTTATATATAGTGCTCCCTAACTGGATTCATATACAAGCCCACAATTATTTTTGACCTTGATTCTTTTAATGCATACAGGGTCTGCCCAATAGCATTCTATGAGGGGTCCATTGAAGACATGCCATTTTCATATTAACCATAGCGATACAGTTTATAACTCAAGATAGACTGTTAAGTATTATACTTAAATTTACTTGAATTGTTGTAACGTCACTTATTCTAATTAAAATGCTATTAAGCATAATTATCAGTCCCGATAGTCTTTTCATTGTGTTATGACGCCAGTGAAAGGTAGTTCAATTATTTGTGCTTATAGACAGATTAAACGATCATAGCTTTTTAGCTATATCATCTGGCTCTATTTAGGCATCAGAGCTATCACATTCCATTGGCGGTCGTCTTACTATGGTGTCCTATAAGTGTTTCGTATGGCCATGTATACAATAATATTTTACATAATTACAATAGATCAGATAGAATAATTTATCTATGCTTATTACATTAAATCCATGGCCTATAACTTTCTAAAGAGTGCAAAACATTCTCTATTGTGTATATGGAGCACTACGATAATCAGTTTCCAATAATTCATAGTTACGATGAATGATGAGATTTGAATTACGAGCACCACTTGAAACTGATACTGTACTCTGCATTTTTCTATTAAGAGGCTGGTCATTAACAGTCATATCAGAGACATTTCTTTTTCGTTACTAGTATGCATTATGGTTGTATAATGCTAATATGGGTATATGACAATAAGTTACTGTTATAAGTGCTGTATGAATTCTAAGTAAGTCACTGTTGTCTATTACGGGGGGGGGGGGGGGGGGGGGGGGGGGGGGGGGGGGGGGGGGGGGGGGGGGGGATCTCACCAGTCTTTGCAAAGCTCTTGACATTGCTTGAAATATAATTTTTTTTGACCCTTAATGCACTAATATCTGTTTCTGACAATCATATAAGCTCAATTTTTTGTACGTATTGACAGACATAGTATAAAAATCTGAATATGTGTCCGGAATCTGGTCTTAATTTAAGTATGTATCTCAGCTGCTCTTAAGTCATTTCATTCATAACACCCAAAGGTGCGTACACTGAAGTGATCTTTATCTTCCTAATTACGGCAAAAAATCCTGATTTAACGATTTATTAAACAAAATGGTTATTCTTCATCAACAGCATTTACAGATCTAAGAAGGTCTACTCAACAGCCTCGGTTAATTTTTTTAACAAGCACTTTAGTCGCTAATTTGTGTTATTGCCAACATATGTAAACTTCCCTAATGCTAATTGCATCGCATCGTGAACATGAACAATGTCCTAATTGCTCTCTAAGGTGTTAATTATGCAATGTTTCAACTCCATTTCTAAATAAGACTCTAATACGCATTGCACATGATATTTTTACAATAAATACAGGGTAGACCCCTCACCATTATGGCATAGTAGGGCAAAATATATCTCTAACCCTTATTATTTTGGCTGTTGATTAAAATACATGTTAATCCAATGTCTGTAAAGGATACTGTAAATCTGTAATCTTGCTTCTTTAATTTTGATTCAGCAAATTAAATGAAAGGGGAATACACAAGCAGCAGTTTCCATATGATTGAGCAAAATAAAATAAGGAGACCATAGGCCATGAAAGGCAGAAAGCTTGCATAAACAGCTGTGTAATAACAGATAAAGCTAGGAGGGTAATCGAGTCAAGAGATTTGTCACTTCGCGTTGAGGAATTTCAGAAAATTTGATTCGCCACGAAGCCCGACTTTAGCTGTTCGCGGGAATAAGTGTGGTTTTTCCCGCTTGTTGTCTGGCTAATGTGGGCGAGAACAACGTGGACATGGGCAGAGACTCTGGGAAGGAGAAAGGAACACCCCCGATGACATCTGCTGACCGTAAGCCAATCACGCTTACCAGGCTATGTGATGTCCCACAGTCTATAAACAGTCATTTCTTTCTTCTAGCCCACCTTCAATGTTTACGTCCAGCTCCTTGCGATTGTGCTGTGCGATTCTTGCTCAATCCCCGGGTTCTCCTAGGGACCTGTATGACCCCAAATATAGCATTTCTAGTTTATTTGACAAAATCGAATAGGAAAACATCTTTTGACTTTCCATGATCTGCATAGGGACTTGGTGGTGCCTAATCCCTGTTGTTTCTTCTAAGAGGGGATCTGTAACCCCATATCATTTTCATTTGGTGACAAAATCGATTAGGAAGAATCGGTGTTGACATTCATGCATCTGCAGTAGTGAGACTGTCAGATTGTGGGGTATCTGTATAACGCCATTCAATACTTTTGGGGACTCTAGTTTCAGCCAGATTTAGCGTGTTTAACAATCGCTACATACGTTTATACAGTGATTTTCGCTGAAATTAACACTGGGGTGGGGTCAGTTGTGGGTAGCATAGTATACTGCACATTGCCTACCTTATGTGGGCTCTAGTTTGACAGCCAATTGTCTACGTGTCTAAATCCACATTTATGACGTGATTTTTCGCACGAATTACACTGTCAGTTGGGTGCATCTGTGATACGCACCTTGTGTAATACCTTTTGGGCTCTATTTACAGCTCGATTTACGTGTGACTCCACGATTTATACAGTGTTTTCGCTGAAATTACAACGTCAGTTGTGGGTTATCTTCTACACGGACATTGCCATAACTTTGGGGCTCTAGTTAAGCTATTACTTTTAATCCCAAATGACGTTTATACAGTGCTTTTCGGCTGAAATTAAACTGTCATGTTGTGGAGTAGTATGACAACTGGCAATACTTTTGGGGGCTCTAGTTTAAAGCCAATTTACCAAATCCATATTTACACCTGTGACATCCCGTAGTTTGTACAGTTAATTTTCCGCTGAAATTGCACTGTCAGTTGGGGAGTATCTGTATACTCACATTGTCAAACCTTTTGGGGGCTCTAGTTTTACGCCGATTACGTGATCAGATCCAAGTAGTTTATAACCACTATTCCGACATAAAGGTGGCAGGTGGAGCAGGGCAAGGTGGCAGCACAGTAAGGGGAATGTCGCAGCATGGTGTGACTGGTGATGGCCGTTTCCAATCTATTGGCAGTGTGTTGATTAACCACCCAAAGTTTGTTGAATGGTTTGACTGTCATTCATCCAATTCCTCAAATATATACATTTGGACAACCCCATCCAAGAGTCCTTAGGTTTCCAATTAGTTGCATGGCCCAGGAGCAGGTCAGCGGACCTTCACCTGTCCTCACCAGGCTCTTGTCGTGTCCTTTCCCGCACCAGAGACTACTAGGTGTCTGGGCTCCGAGCCACTATTCATCGAGGAGAGGTGTTTTGAGGCAGTCCGCAGCTGCGTTTGCAGTGAAGAGGTGGGGGCAGACTTCCTGCAGTGAAAGGCTGTGCCATACTGACATCGGGAGAGAGTAGCAGTGACGGGGACACAATGACAGGATGTAGCCGATACGCACTTGGGAGCTGGTGTAGCACGGAATTCATCATCGTCGGGGCCGAAGAGAGTGTCACTTGCGGTTAGGCAGCAAGTCGCTACTGTGGCTGTGGTCAGCAGGGTGGCAGCAGTGGCGAGGAACGGGAGCCCAACGTCCGCGGGGTCAACAAATCCCGATTCGCAGCCCAAATTACTCAATGGCACAGGGCCTCAGCGATGCAGCTGCGGTAAGTAGTCCGCTTCAGTGCAGAGGTGTTGGTGGTAAAATGAATTACCACCTCAGCGGTTGGCATTTTTTGTAAATACAAAAGGATCGATGATGAAAGCGTTTGTATCTTTCTTATCTTTCGTCGCATAAAGGGAAGCGTGGCCATGGACTAACCTTTGCACCACGGCCCTGCGCCAACTACATTCAGCATCACATCCAATGGCTGGGGAAACAGGTGTCAGATCGGTCCATCCTGCAGGCTCAGCACAGCAGCAAGCATCAACACCCCATAGTGGCACACCATGCTGTTTTTCAGCAAGTCAAGGCTAAGGCACCTCGCCGAGGGAGCTGTTTGTCCTTTGCATCATCTTCCCAGTCCCATTCTCTGCTCCTCGCTAAACGCATGGTGCCAGCAGTCGGTGAGCGAGGCGATTACAAAAGACAACTCTATGCTCCAGCATCCTAAGGTTCCGCAAAGCTAACCGTGGACTCTGCAACCCTTCAGAGAACTAATGGCTTGTGCCGAACCGAGGTGGAGAGTTTCAACAAGCCGCGACTTTTTTTTTTCTAAAAAGGCTTTGCCGCCCTTCTCCACTATGTAACCACAGAGGGTGGGCCAGTGCCTTGACTTATCAGTTTCTCTTCCAAGGTGCACGGCAGCGCGGATGTGGACTGTAATTATGGTCAGGGCCAGTACTGCCTTTATGGCCCACTGGGTGAATGTGCTTCCCCGCCCATCCCACCCAACAACTTCAAAAAGAGACGGCGGCTTCTCCTATTCTCCTCCGCATTGTCAAACTTCCTGCTCTGCGCCATTGTCCCCTCTTCCTTCTCCACCACCACCCTCATCCTCCACATTGCTGCTCCATCATACCACATTTGCAGGGCACAGCAGTGTCCGCAGTTCTACACTGTGTGGCCTGGGCGAACACAGTCACACATGGGCGGAACTGCTTTCCGCGTCGTGCAAGAGAATCAAGTGTGGCTTTCTCCGCAACACCTAAAATCTCTGAACATGTGACAGACACTCGGAGGAACAGGCTTTCCCCCTTCCGCGCTGGCACCAAGGAGGGATGGTCCTGCGCCCGCATGTCACACTTGTCAATTCTGGGAGTCAACAATTTCCTGAAGTCTACACCCATCTGCAAGACATTCGAAAAACTGGCCAGGACACTGGTCACGCACTTCAGCCATTCTTACAAACCAAGGCACAGCCCTCCTCGAGTTGCAGTGCCAGAACGTCCTACTAACCGCAACATAGTCTGATAGCAATGTTTTCACCTGTTGGAGTCAGCCTTCATATGTTAGACCGCCTGTATAACAGAGAAAAGCCATTAATGTTTTTGATGATCAAGCGGACCGTAGTACTCCGTGTGTACTTTGATGTCCAGCCACTGGCAAGCTCATGCATGACACCTGCTGTTTGCTCAGCCTTTTGAAGAGGCCACGTTATTTGGTCAGTCACCAGGAACTGCGGGATGAATAATGAATTTCACGTGCTTCATGTCCTGGACTCATGCTGCAAATCTGTCTTGTCATAGGGCCACTGGAGAAAGTGGAGCTACATCTAATACAAAGAGATGGTAGGCAAGGGGTGGGAGAGGGAGGGGGATGGGGGGGTGCCACATGAGTCCGGTGGGGCGAACTGGGGAGGAGAGGACTTGGAGTCCCGAAGCAGAGTCTGGTGCACATTTTGTGGTTTTTCTACTCAGGTGCAGGAGAGTAGGAGCAGGAGCATCGGAGGATGTAGCAGACAGGCAGATGATCCAGAAGCAAACCGTGGCAATATAACTGTGGAATGGAGACCGGGGATTCCCTCAGAGTCACTTGCGTGTATTGGCCTTCAGCAGGGCTGCGACTATGTGACAGCCGAATATCAACTCCGGCATAGGGGATGCACTCTCCTCCACCCTCTTGACCCTCGCTAACCGTCCAAAATGGGTGACTTTTTCTTCCGTCTGCTGAGAGGAAGGAACAACTGGATAATAGAGAAATATTGAGCACAAGTGGCCTGATGCCTATGTGGCCATTGTCGCCGCCTCTGTCGGTCTGACCGGGATTCCTGCACTCATTATTGCTCACGACTACTCTACGGAGCTGTGGGGAGCTGGTTGTAGAGCATTAACGCATTTCCAATCAACGTTGCTTAAGTCCTGGATCCTTCAATGAGAATTTCCTTCACCCGCCTAGTGAGGAGGGTAGTTGCCACCGTCAGTCAGCACAGGACATGACGGCAGACTCTGCACCAGAGGTCGGGCCTACTGGACAGCAACTTTACCACCTGAGGTAAGGAATACCATTGACTACTAGGGGCGCCAAACTTGATGCGTGGCCGCACCTTCAGATTTGCAGTAGGGAAGCTGTCCCTGCCCGCCAGTAGTGTGGCATCAGGCGGTGTTCGTGTGGCGTGGGCCATCTTACTCCCATGATAATCCCGCTTGTCCAACCATATGGTGGAGAGAACTGACTTTGTCAAAGATGAACATCAGGCTTGATCATCCAAGATTTCAGCACACCAATGCTACTCACTCGTTAATCAGCCATGACCCTCCTCCAAACGTGAGAAATGAGTTCGGGGGTCTAAACTACCTGCCTCAGCTACTATTCTGATGCTGCCACCCGCCTGATTCCATAAAAAAAAAAACAACACATCCTGCTCCTAGTTGCACCACTGCATCCACCATCTTTAACCAGGACTGGAATGGTCCGCCACCCCAACTCCACACTACCATGGTTCCACTCTGCGGGCTCCTGCTGCTTCTGATGCCACTTCACACTATTCATTGTGCCACTCTGCGGTCTCCTGCTGCTGCTTCTTATGCCAAGCCTCACACTATATCATTGTGGCCACTCTGTTGGGCTCCTGCTGCTTCTGATGATGCACCTTCACACTATATCATTGTTCCACTCTCTGCGTGCTACTCTGCTACTGACACCCACCGTTCACACTATATCATTGTGCTACTCTGCGGGCTCCTCTGCTCTGATGCCACCTTCACACTATTCATGGTTCCCTCTGGGGGCTCCTGCTGCTACTGATGCACCGTTGAACACTATAATCATTGTGCCACTCGGCTCCTGCTGGCTACGATGCACCTTCACACTATATCATTGTGCCACTCTGCGGGCTCCTGCTGCTGCTTTTGATGCCAACACAATCACTAATATCCTTGTTTCCACTCTGGTCGCTCTTTCTGCTGCTTTTCTGATCGCCCACCTTCACACTATAGCATTGCCACTCTGTGGCTCCGCTTCTACGATGTCCACCTCACTATATCATGTGTCCCTCTGGCGAGGCTCCTGCTGCTACTGATGCACCACTTCACACTATAATCATTGCGGCTCCTGCTGCTACTGATGCCACCTTCACACACTATAGTCTTGTGCCACTCTGCTGGCTCCTGCTGCTGCTTTGATGCACCAATACCATATCATTGTGGCCAGCCACTCCTGCGCTCTTTCCTGTTCTCTGCTTCTGCTGCACCTTCACACTATAGCATTGTGCCACTCTGTGGTCTCCTGTCTGCTACTGATGCCACCTTCACACTATATCCTTGTGCCACTCGGCCGGGCTCCGCTGCTACTGAGATGCCACCTTCAACTATATCATTGCGGGCTCTGCTGCCGATTTGCCCCCAACCCTTCACACTATATCATTTGCCACCTGCGGGCTCCGCGCTTGCTTTGATCACCAACACACTATATCATTGTGCCACTCGCCCACTTGCTGCTTTTGATCCAACCTTCACACTATATATTGTGGCCACTCTGCGGGCTCCTTGCTGCTCTACGATTCCACCTTCACCTATATCATTTGCCACTCTGCAGGCTCCTGCTTCTACTGATGCCACCTTAACTATATCATGTGCTACTACCTGCGGGCTCTGCTGCTTGGCTGCTGCTTTTGATGCCGCGTTTTGGCTTTTAGGTAGTGTGAACGCGGTTGAAGGTTAACAATACGTTTGGCGCGATCACAGATGACCTGGTGAGCTGACACTTTCTCTTTTTTCAGTTTTTTCATCCATAATGTAATGTTTCCCACCAGAGATGTATCCTTTACACCCACAACCTTTTCGGTTTCCCAGTTTGTTGTTTCTAGAGAAGCCACTGATGGGTAGCGTTAGTATAGATAAAACAGTAGAATAATCAGAAACAGAGTATGAGAAATGAGCAGGACCAAAAATGGTGTCAATGGAAAGACATAATCAATACCAGGAAGAAGTCCAAAGTCAAACCTAAGTACACAAAAGACTTACAATTAAAATTGTATAGAAATAATAATTTTTTGATCTGCAGTGAAATACTTTTTAAAATGGCTTGCAGGTATGACATCATAAAAAAGACACCAGTTAACCTGCCAACCCCAAGATAGCAGCCAAAATGAGGAATTTGACCCTGACTGAAACTGGCATTGAGGTGAAGAAGTCCTAGCAGTCTAGCAAGTGAGGTGAGTAATACAAAGCTCTTAATAATTAGAGACACTGCACAAACAAAGAGATCTCTTATTTGATGACTAGCCAAAATCAAATGGTTTCCAACACTTAAAAGTTTATAGAGAAAGACTTATAGTATGATAATTAGAAACAACCAAATATATTTTCTATATTCTAGATTTAGTTTGTAACAGGCACCAAATTGAATTTGAATATTTTCTGACAATCTTTTAAAATGGTGGCTATCTACTGCTGTGGTTAATACCAGAAGATAAGACTTTTCTTGAAAAATCTGTGTTTTGGAGGAGTAAATACCTTAACTCAAACTCAAACTCGGCTTATACTCGAGTCAAAAAAATAAATATATCTAAACTGGCTATATACACTGGGGCAGAGCCTGGCTGGCTATATACACTGGGGCAGAGCCTGGCTGGCTATATACTGGGGAGGCTGTGACCAATGCATTTCCCACCCTCGGCTTATACTCGAGTCAATAGGTTTTCCCAGTATTTTGTGGTAAAATTAGGGGCCTCGGCTTATACTCGAGTATATACGGTAGGTTATATACCAATTGACAGGGTAATTGTAGCAACTTCAGTTCAGACTCAGCAGATTCGTACTTGAACCAAGTTTCTGCAAATCAAATCTTTCAGGATTCACTCATCTCTAATGACAATGCAAACAAAAGTAATGAGCTTTGGTAGAAGTTTAATTTAGATTATTTGGCAAAGTATTAGCTCTATGCCTAGGTACAAGTAAATATTCAATCATATATAAAGTTCAAAATATTAAGAAACACACAGGTTACTAAAACTTGCTTGAAAGTCATAGGCTTGGTTATACTTGTACTTACTAAGACTTTTTCTTCAGAAACCATTTTTTTCTTTAAGGAAGCAGGTGATATATTTTATGCTTTACCAGTACAATGATTTAAAAAAAAAAAACTTTTAAAAAAACCCACCAAGGTGAAGCTGTAAAAGAAGCAATAATATCAGTCTAAGTGGACCAGATGATTAGGTAGAATAGAAATACAACATATACCTCATTTTTGCACTCATACAAACACATTTCACATCACAAAGTTATCATGACAACAATAATAAACACGATAAGAACGAGCCTGTGCCTGGGAGCCTTATTGGGTTTTTACAGGGGTATTCACATCAAGGAAAGTTAGGCCCTATCTACAGGATATAGCCTAACTTGCTGATCAGTTTGGGTCTCCCACAAATCACGAAAACTAGGGGTCCGTCGGACCCCTCCTCGCTCCATCAGATTAATGGAGCAGACGGCCGCGCATGACCGTTCTGCTCCATTAATCTCAATGGAGCTGACACAAATTGCCGAGCGCGGTGCTCACCGATCTCCGTTAGCTCCGTAGAGATTGATGGAGCAGAACGTCAATGCACGGCTGTCCGACGGACCCCTTGTTTTCACAATCTGCGGGGGTCTCAGCACTGAGACCCCCATTGATCAGCTAGTTAGGCCCTATCGTGTGGATAGGGCCTAACTTTCCTTCATGGGAAAACCCCTTTAAGGGGTTATATACGGATTACGTACAGGATAGGTTGTTTAGGTTTGTTCTTAAAGAGGACCTGTCACCCATAATTTCTGCACTTCTGCTTAAACAAACGCCACAGTGTTAGAATGATAGTGTTACCGGAAACCTCTGGTAACACTATCTAACACTGCGGCAGAGTACAATGTAAAACGCCAGATTTCCATCAAACCTGTCCGACGTATTCATGAGGGGGTGGTCCGAGGTGCTGCCTCTTCCCTGGACCGCCCCGCTCGCTCCATAGGCCGGCTGTGACTACCGCCCCTAAACCCTCCCACAATCCCACCCACTCTACGAGAAGTCCGGCATTTACATTGTACTCCGCCGCAGTGTTACTTCTGGTAACACTATCACTCTAACACGGAGGAGTTTGTCTAAGCATTAAAGTAAGCAGCTCCTAGTGCCGAAATTATGGGTGACAGGTCCTCTTTAAGTTGAATTTGGATGCAAGTGGAGCTAGTATATTTTCGGTACCACCAGATTTTCAAAATTTTTTGCTGTTTTGGAACAAGGATTATCAATAAAACTTCATTACAGACACTTTACAGCTGATCATTGCAGCCTGGGATCTTCACTAAAGGTCACAGTGGGCAGAGAAGTCCTTCTGTAACTAGAGGTCGTCTGTAAGTCAGGTGTCCTTACGTCGGGGACTGACTGTATGTATATAAATAGCTGAGAACTATAAACTATAAATTATAGTTGGAGTGGACGGTACAGATTTTGCATTGGGGCCCAACAGCATCAAGTTACACCTTGAAGTGTGATATTAGACCAAACTAATAGCTACATGAATCATGATTAGAGATGAGCGAGCACTAAAATGCTCGGGTGCTCGTTATTCGAGACGAACTTTTCCAGATGCTCGAGTGCTCGTCTCGAATAACGAGCCCCATTGAAGTCAATGGGAGACCCGAGCATTTTTTTAATAAAACTGAACAGTAAAAGAACAGTGCAAAAAAAAAAATTCCAGATGTTTGCAGATTAGAGATGAGCGAGTATACTCGTCCGAGTATACTGCTCGGTCGAGTATTAGCATACTCGGACCGGCTCGTTACTCGGACGAGTATCTCGCCGGCTTTATAGCCACAAAGGAAGTTAAAATGGACTATTTTCCTTATAATAATTAACCAGTGCTGCTTGCTTTTCTGTTAATTTTCTTCATCCTGTAATCCTCTCCCCCTTCTTTAATGTACTATACACAGTGCTGGTTGTTTTTCTCTGCCTTTGTTCATGCCATTACACATTTTGTACCTCTAGATAATTCTAAGCAATCAAAGCTATTATAACTGATATTAAGTGTACTCAAAAAGTAGTTATATTTTCCATTTCTTCTTTCATCCTAGCTCTGCCACAAATGAATAAAATTATTCAAATCTTATTTTCCTCATGCCATTACCGATGATGTGTGAACTGTTACATAGATTTAACAGAATTATGTTTTCAATATTAAAAGCTTAATTTTGCAGTATGTGTTTTCAGTTTTGAGTAAGATCCACAATTTTCTGTTACAAACAGTACTATAGAAACAGAGTTGTTAAAGTAATGGGAAATTAATAGGTTTTTGTATGTGGAAAAACAAACCATGAATTACAACAGTAGGATGTGTTCCTTTATGTATAATAAACCTTACTATCAATCATCATGTGTTAAAAATACATTTGTTTTTCATGTAAATAAGTTTATTTTTTTATTATGGTAGCTACATTGGTTAAAATACAGAAAATATTTTAGCAATCAGTTGCCACACAGGTCTACTTGAAAGGTGTCTTGGATTCACACTGGACACATGGTGAAAATATAGATATAAGTTTGATCCAAGAGAGAAGAGATGATAACCAAGATATTGGACAACAATAATGCTATTATTTTAAACTCGCACAGGTAAGTTTATGTGTAAATTAGATCAATGGTCATCAATTTTCTGGGTATTTGTCTCCATGGAAATAAATCGTTACTGCCCCTTTGGGTAGTATAAGCTAATTCACTCATACACTTACAGGACCCATATCTTTTGAAGCAAATTGGGGCCCCAATCACACAAATGTATGGGGGTCAGTGATAAGGCCACATAATTTGCGGCTGTATCATGGCCCCCATAGAGGTTTTTGTCATCTGGTTAAGGTGCAGGGGAAGTGAAAAACGGGATGCCATTGAGGATTGTGTATTGCTGACAGGTCTTTTTTATGATCCATACTTACTTTAATATATCAGTCCATATTGATGAAAACGAATACACTTGTTAATATTATTGCAGTCTCTGGTAAATGTAAAGACTTGGTTACATTTTTTTATACAGAATGCAAAGATTCTAATTAATTTGGCATGATCCAAATAGTGTAATCAGATATTTGTTTTTAGAAATATGGTCTGATTCCTCAAGATGCTTTTATTCAAGTCTGGAATGAAGTCATGATTGTGTTTTATACAGTGTTTTCCTGTACTTCAAGTCACCCCCTACTCAACATAAAATTACCATCTAGAAACATATACTATATTGCCCATTAAAAGATCAACATGAGCACAGTATGACTACCCTCTTATGACATACCTTTTTACGGTACACATATATCCCACACAGATTTGTTTTGTCAAACAAATAGCTCTTGTACTTTTCATTAAAACTACACCAATAAAAATAATTTACACTATACAGTATATTTGCACATCTCTCTACCATACAAATCTTTCAGAACTGCAATCAGGTCATAAGACTTACATCAATTGTAATTGTTTTACATCAACATTTCATATTACTGAGTATTTTATAATCCAAAATGTTTCTTTTTTAGCAAGATAACATGTACCATTTTGTAGTACATTGGATGTACTGTTTTATTTCTTGATATTCTACTGTCATTCCATTACAAGAATATGTTCACAAACAGTTACTGAACATGTATTGTTATGTTCAGCAATGCTACTGTAACAGAACCAAATATATCTTCCATACAATGATTAATATTACTGCTTAATTATTTCTGAACAAAGATGAAGATGCAAAGAATAATTTTGAATATGCAGCTGGGTGAGAACAAAATATGAGACCATAGCCACCACCATACTGATTAGAATTTAAAAAATCAATTAAAAAAATTAATACATATTGTTGTATAATTATATTTGATGATTTACTGTTGATATTTTTCCTTTCCTTTTCCTTTTCTTTTTTCAGCCCACACAATATTTTTGCATTATAACTGCCCTGTGCATCATTTTTGCAGCACCAAAATGGCCACATAACACAATGGCCACATTTATTAAAGTGATTGCGCCAGTTTTATGTTGAGGCTGCACTGTGACAAGACAGAAAAAATGTGCACCTAAAGGGGCGTGTTAGTGCATAGTGAGACTTTGAGCTACATTTATTACTGAAGTGCATTACAATTCTGTCTGCACCACAATTCTGCAGCATGAACAAATTGCAACAAAAAAAATGGTGGCTACTTCTGGAGCAGTGCAGAGAGCGCCAAATTAATGAAGACACCAGTGCACCAGTTTTAATTAATCTGGCACACTCTGCACACACCAGAGTACAGGCTGCACTAATTTTGATACATGTAGGCCAGTAAGTTTAGTGTCACCTGGATAAAATCTATGTCCCTCACTGAAGTCCTAAATAATATATATATATATATATATATATATTCTTAATAACTGACAATGACGTGCCCCTGTACATAAAACATATACTTTGACCCTTGATATATAATATATACTACAACACTTATCTAATGGATATATTTATATAGTACCACCTAAAAAGTATACAAAGAAATTTGTACATAGCATCTCCAAATGGATTTATATATAGTGCTCCCTAATGGATTCATATACAGCCCCCTAATTATTTTACCTTTGATTCTTTATGGCAGTACAGGGCTGCCAATAGCATTACTATAGGGGTCCATTGAAGACATGCCATTTTCAATTTATACAAAACATAAGATTGATACATAAATAATGAATCCAAAGATTAAACTAAGTAAATATATAATTATCTTAACACTGACTTGATTCTTGAAACATGTCACTATAATTCTGAAATGTGAAAACATCTATTTAAAGCGGAGACTAATTATACAGTTCCATATTCTATTTCAGTGATGTGTGATACTGACAGCAGTGAAACTGTACAGTATTGGCATTTTTTATAATTAAAAGAAAAGGCTGTTGTTCAGTAACAGTCTATAGTGCATAGAATATAAACAATTCTTTTACTGTTATATATGGTATGCCAATGAATGTATTGTATAAATGTAAATATGGTGAGATGAATAGATTTACTTGTTTACCATTAAAGGTCACTGCTTATGAACTGTTCTAAAGAAGCTGCAACCTTTTCTCTAATTGTGTCATTGGCATTTGTTTCCACCTACGACTACGTTTTGCAAATAATCATCATACGTGACATTGTTCTAGAAATGATGAGAATTTTTTTTATTAGAAGCACCACTTTGAAATGCAAATAATGACTCCTGTTTTCTGGAGCATTCAGTATACAAGGACATTTCTTTTTACAGTATTTTATTGTAACAAGCTAATTGACATTGACAAAATGAAGTTATTATGGTGTGAGAAAATGCTGAAAAGTATGTTGTAACGGACAATGCCTTTGCTGCTTTATATTATATAAGTGACTGTCAATCTTCATAGCTGCTCAAGTTAAGTTCATTTCATTCATAACACCCAAAATGGGTGCTGTACTAACTGAAGTGATCTGTATCTTTCCTAATTAGGCAAAAAATCCTGATTTACTATTTATAAAACAAAATGGATTATTACTTCATCAACAGCATTTACAAGATCATTAAGAAAGGTCTACTCAAGCAGCCTCGGGTTAATTTTTTTAACAAGCACTTTAGTCGCTAATCTGTGTTATTGCCAACATATGTAAACTTCCTAATGCTAATTGCATTCAGCTGTGAAATGAACAATGTCTAATTGTCTTCAAGATTAATTATGCACATGTTCAGACTACATTTCTAAATAAGACTCTGATACGCATGCACATGATATGTTTACAATAAATACATGGTATCCCTCACCATTATGCATAGTAGGAGAAAAATATATCTAACTCCTTATTATTTTGGCTGTGATTAAATACATGTATATCACAATTCTGTAAGATACTGTAAAATCTTGCATTCTTTTAATTTGTGATTCAAATTTAATATGAAAGGGGAAAATACCATAAGCACAGTTGTCATAATATTATGGAAAAAAATAAAATAATGGATGACCATTTACCAATTTAAAGTCAATAAAGTCTGTGCATAATTAACAGCTTTGTAATAAACAGATTAAAGCTAGAGATGGGCGAATCGATTCTAATGATTTCAACTTCGGTTAGAATTTCAGGAAAAATTTGATTCGCCACGAAGCCGACGTTTATGCTGATTCGCGGGAACGAAGTTGTTTTTTTCCCCTTATGTTTCTGCTAAATGGGCGCGAGAACAATGTGTTACATGGGGCAGAGAACTCTGGGAAGGAGAAAGGAACACCCCCGATGACATCTGCTGACCTGTAAGCCAATCAGCGACCGGCAGGCTTATGTGATGTCACACAGTCGTATAAAACCAGTCATTTTCTATCTCAGCACTTCACACTTCATATTGTAGCGTCCAGCTGCTGCGATTGTGCTGTGCGATTCTTGCTGCAATCCCTCGCTGTTCTCTAGGGGGGATCTGTATACCCCAAATAGCAGTTCTATTTATTGACAAAATCGAATAGGAAGAACTCTGTTTGACTTTCATGCATCTGCAGTAGCGATTGGTGGTCTAATCCCTGGTTGTTCTTTAAGGGTGATCTGTATACCCCAAATAGCAGTTCTATTTAGTGACAAAATCGAATAGGAAGAAATCTGTTTGACATTCATGCATCTGCAGTAGTGAGCTGTCAGTTGTGGGGTATCTGTATAACGCACATTGCAATACCTTTTGGGGACTCTAGTTTACAGCCAGATTTACGTGTTAAATCCACATAGTTTATACAGTGATTTTTGCTGAAATTACACTGTCAGTTGTGGGGTATCTGTATAACGCACATTGCAATACCTTATTGTGGCTCTAGTTTACAGCCAATTTACGTGTCAAATCCACGTAGTTTATACAGTGATTTTCACTGAAATTACACTGTTAGTTGTGGTGCATCTGTATAACGCACATTGTAATACCTTTTGGGGGCTCTAGTTTACAGCCAGATTTACGTGTGAAATCCCCATAGTTTATACAGTTGTTTTCGCTGAAATTACACGGTCAGTTGTGGGGTATCTGTATAACGGACATTGCAATACCTTTTGGGGGCTCTAGTTTAAAGCCATATTTACTTGTGAAATCCACATACTTTATACAGTAATTTTCGCTGAAATTATACTGTCAGTTGTGGGATATCTGTATTATGGACATTGCAATACGTTTTGGGGGCTCTAGTTTAAAGCCATATTTACAAAGCCATATTTACTTGTGAAATCCACGTAGTTTGTACAGTGATTTTCGCTGAAATTGCACTGTCAGTTGGGGAGTATCTGTATAACGCACATTGCAATACCTTTTGGGGGCTCTAGTTTACAGCCAGATTTACGTGTCAAATCCAAGTAGTTTATAAACCACTATGTCAGACAGAAAGGTGGCAGGTGGAGCAGGCAGAGGTGGCAGCACAGTAAGGGGATGTCGCAGCAGGGGTGACTGTGAGGCCGTTGTCATCTATTGGCAGTGTGTTGATTAACAACCCAAAGTTTGTTGAATGGTTGACTAGGTCATCCAATTCCTCAAATATAACATTTGACAACCCCAGCCAAGAGTCCTTAGGTTCCAATTAGTTGGCATGGCCCAGGAGCAGGTCAGCGGCCTTCACCTGTCCTCAACCAGGCTCTGTCGTGTTCCTTTCCCGCAGCCAGAGAGCTACTAGGTGGTCTGGGCTCCGCGCCACTATTCAGCGAGGATGAGGTGTTTGAGGACAGTCAGCAGCTGCTTTGCAGTGAAGAGGTGGGGCAGACTTCCTGCAGTAGACAGGCTGTGCATACTGACATCGGGGAGGAGAGTAGCAGTGACGGGGAAACACAAATTGACGATGATGTAGCCGATCGCACTTGGGAGCTGGGTGTAGCACGGAATTCATCATCGTCGGGGCGAAGAGAGTGTCAGCTTGCGGAGTAGGCAGCAAGTCGCTACTGTGGCTGTGAGTCAGCAGGGTGGCAGCAGTGCGAGGACGGGAGCCAAACGTCCGCGGGGTACAAATCCCGATTCGCAGGCCCAAATAAGCAATGGCACAGGGCCTCAGCGAGGCAGCGGCGGTAGTAGTCGCTCAGTGCAGAGTGTTGGTGGTAAAATTACCACCTCAGCGGTGTGGCATTTTTTTGTAAAGACAACAGAGGAGCGAGCGTGGGTATATGTCGTATCTGCGGGCAGAAAGTGAAGCGTGGCCAGGGAGCTAACCTTGGCACCACGGCCCTGCGCCAACACATTCAGCATCACCATCCAATGGCTTGGGAGAAACAGGTGTCAGATGCGGTCCATCCTGCAGGCTCAGCAACAGCAGCAGCAGCAACACCTAGTGGCACACATGCTGTTTCAGCAAGTCAAGGCTAAGGCACCTCTGCCGAAGGGAGCTGTTTGTCTTTGACATCATCTCCCAGTCCAGATGCTCCTGCTCCTCGCTACGCATGGTGCCAGCAGTCGTTGAGCGAGGCGATTACAAAAAGACAACTCTATGCCTCCAGCCATCCTAAGGTGCAGAAGCTGACCGTGGACTCTGCACCCTTCAGAGAACTAATGGCTTGTGCCGAACCGTGGTGGAGAGTTTCAAGCCGCAATTTTTTTTCTAAAAAGGCTGTGCCAGCCCTTCACCAATATGTACAACAGAAGGTGGGCCAGTCCTTGAGCTTATCAGTTTCTTCCAAGGTGCACGGCAGCGCGGAAGTGTGGAGCTGTAATTATGGTCAGGGCCAGTATGTGTCCTTTACGGCCCACTGGGTGAATGTGCTTCCTGCCCAGCCACACCAATAACTTCAAAAAGAGACGGCGCTTTTTCCTCCGCGTTGTCAAACTTCTGCTCCTGCGCCAGTGTCCTCCTCTTCCTTCTCCACCACCACCTCAGCCTCCACAAGTGCTGCTCCATCATACCACATGTGCAGGGCACAGCAGTGTCACGCAGTTCTACACCTGGTTTGCCTGGGCGAACAAAGTCACACAGGGGAGGAACTGCTCCGCGTCGTGCAAGAAGAAATCAATGTGTGGCTTTCTCCGCAACAACTAAAAATCTGAACCATGGTGACAGACAATCGGAGGAACATGCTTTCCGCGCTGCACCAAGGAGGGATGGTCCATGCGCCCTGCATGGCACACTTGTTCAATCTGGGAGTCAACAAGTTCCTGAAGTCTTACACCCATCTGCAAGACATTCTAAAAATGGCCAGGACACTGTGCACGCACTTCAGCCATTCTTACAAAGCCAAGCACACCCTCCTCGAGTTGCAGTGCCAGAACGGCCTACCGCAACATAGTCTGATATGCAATGTTTCCACCTGTTGGAATTTCAGCCTTCATATGTTAGACCGCCTGTATGAACAGAGAAAAGCCATTAATGATTTTTTGATGATGCAAGCGGACCGTAGTACTCCCGTGTGTAACTTTGATGTCAGCCACTGGCAGCTCATGCATGACACCTGCTGTTTGCTCAGGCCTTTTGAAGAGGCCACGTTATTTGTCAGTCACCAGGACTGCGGGATGAATAATGTAATTCCACTGCTTCATGTCCTGGAACTCATGCTGCAAAATCTGTCTGGTCAGGGCACTGGAGAAGTGGAGACTACATCTAATGGCCACATGAGTACGGTGGGGGCTGAACTGGAGGAGGAGGAGGACATTGGAGCACAAGCAGAGTCTGGTGCAATTTGTGGTTTTTCTACTCAGGTGACAGGAGAGGAGGAGCAGGAGCATCCGGAGGAGGTAGAAGACGAGGCAGATGATCCAGAAGCACCGTGGCAATATACTGTGGATATGGAGACCGGGAGTCCCTCAGAGTCACTTGCGTGGATGGCCTGCAGCATGCTGCTGACTAGTGACAGCCGAATAGTCAACATCCGGCATAGGGATGACTCTCCACCCTCTTGGACCCTCGCTACCGGTCCAAAATGGGTGACTTTTTCCTGCTGCTGAGAGGAAGGAACAACTGGAGTACTATAGAGAAATATTGAGCACACAGTTGGCCGCTGCCTATGTGCGCCATTGTCCATCCTCTGTCAGGTCTGACCGGGGGATTCCTGGCACTCATTGCTCACGTACTACTACTACGGATGCTGTGGGGAGCTGGGGGGTAGGAGCAGTAGCAGTTCCATCAACAGTTGCTTAAGTCTGGATTCCTTAATGAGCAATTTCCTTCACCCGCCTAGTGAGGAGGGTAGTTGCCACCGGCAGCAGCAGCAGGACATGAAGCAGACTCTGCACCAGCAGGTCGTGGCCTACTTGGACAGCACTTTACCACCTGAGGTAGAGGATACCATTGACTACTAGGCAGCCAAACTTGATGCGTGGCCGCAACTTGCAGAGTTTGCAGTAGGGAAGCTGTCCTGCCCGGCCAGTAGTGTGGCATCAGAGCGGGTGTTCAGTGTGGCGTGGGCCATCGTTACTCCCAGGAGAATCCGCTTGTCCAACCATAATGTGGAGAGACTGACCTTTGTCAAGATGAATCAGGCTTGGATCAGCCAAGATTTCAACTCACCAATGCCTAATGCATCAGATTAGATCAGCCATGACGCCTCCTCCAAACGTTGAGAAATGAGTCGGGGTTCTAACTACCTGCCTCAGCTACTATTCTGATGCTGCCACCCGCCTGATGCCACACATCTGCTCCTAGTTGCACCATCTGCCTCCTACCATCTTTACCAGGGACTGGAATTGTCCGCCACCTCCACACTACATCATGGTGCCACTCTGCGGGCTCCTGCTGCTTCTGATGCCACCTTCACACTATATCATTGTGCCACTCTGCGGGCTCCTGCTGCTGCTTCTGATGCCGCCTTCACACTATATCATTGTGCCACTCTGTGGGCTCCTGCTGCTTCTGATGCCACCTTCACACTATATCATTGTTCCACTCTCTGCGTGCTACTCTGCTACTGACACCCACCGTTCACACTATATCATTGTGTCACTCTGCGGGCTCCTGCTGCTCTGAATGCCACCTTCACACTATTCATGGTGTCCACTCTGGCGGGCTCCTGCTTCTGCTAGCTGATGCCGCTTGACCCACTAATCATTGTGTCCACTCTGTGGGCTCCCCTGCTGCTGCCCTTACGATATTCTTACCCCGCTCGCTCAGCTGCTACTATGGCCACCAACCTATATCATTGTGCCACTCTGCGGGCTCCTGCTGCTCTTGATGCCACCAATCACTACTATCACATTGTGCCACTCTGCGGCTCTCTGCCTGCTTTTCGATCGCCCACCTACACACTATACCATTGTGCCACTCTGGCGCTCTTTCGCTGCTTCGATGCCACCTTTACCACTATATCATTGTCCACTCGGCGTGCTCCCTGCTGCTACTGATGCCCACTTCACACTATATATTGCCACTTGCGGGCTCCTGCTGCTGCGTGCTTTTATGCCACCTCAACACTAATAGTCATTGTGCCACTCTGCGCTGCACTGCTGCTGCTTTGATGCACCCAACACACTTATCTGTGGCCCACTCTGCTGGCCTTTCCTGCTCTCTGCTCTGAATGCCAACTTCACACTATACATTGTGTCCATCGTGCTGCTGCTGGCTCCTGCTCGCTTCTTGTCTGCTACTGATGCCCACCTTCACACTTATATCCTTGTGCCACTCGTGCGCGGCTCCGGCTGCTATCAATCTCACTTCAAAAAAACTATACAGTTCCTTGCCTCCATGAACCCCCCCCGTTTTTCTATTCATTTGCCACCTGCGGGCTCCGCGCTTGCTTTGATCACCAACACACTATATCATTGTGCCACTCGCCCACTTGCTGCTTTTGATCCAACCTTCACACTATATATTGTGGCCACTCTGCGGGCTCCTTGCTGCTCTACGATTCCACCTTCACCTATATCATTTGCCACTCTGCAGGCTCCTGCTTCTACTGATGCCACCTTAACTATATCATGTGCTACTACCTGCGGGCTCTGCTGCTTGGCTGCTGCTTTTGATGCCTTTAATTCTGACATCACCTCTTTTATTTACTGGAATGTGATCTATAGTAATGGTCTTGATGAAAAACAATTGAATAACCACTACAATAATATAAAATGCATGACAAGTAGTGTGAATACGTGCCTAGATAGCAGAGCAAAAAACAGGGAGAAAATGGGAAGAGCTACATGGATATTATTGATAGATATAAAAGAGGTCGCTTTTATAGTTCAGACCTAAAGGATGTCTAGTGCCCAGTAGCCAAATCCATTTAGCTTCCTTGGTGTGTAAATTTTTAATTCTGTCACCGCCTCTTTTATTAACTGGAATGTGATCTATAGTTGAATTCTGTCACCGCCTCTTTTATTAACTGGAATGTGATCTATAGCAATGATCTTGAGGCTGGACATGTTACCACCATGTGTGTCTCTGAAGTGCTTGGACAGCCCTGTAATGTTACAGGTGCTCGCCAAAGTTTTAGGGTTATATTGTACTTTGCAGGTGGCACATTCAGCTAGGTAAACAACGAAGGTGCTCTCACAGTTAAGGTGACGAGTGATTTTGAAAGTTTTGTTATTCACAGTGGAGCAAAAGCAGGATGATTTACACATGAATTTACAAATATTACAGCGGGAGCCGCCACAACAAAAGCTCCCTTTGTATGCTAGCCAAGTAGAAGCAGGATTGGTATTTGTGAAAAAATTGGGTGATATGGTGGAGGATAAGGTGGGGGCACGTCTAGGCAAAAAAACAAGCAACTACTTCCATACAAAGATGAACACTACCCCCATAAGGAGGAACACTGGCCGCCAGTCCATGAGGAACACTGCCGCCATACAGTGTAGAATCACAACCCCCATACAGTGGGAACTACACCCCCATACACGGAGGGAGCATACACTCCCCATACAGTGAGGAACACTACTGGCCCACAGTGATGAGACGCTACCTCCAGTACATGAGAACACTAACTGCACACAGTGAGGACGTACGTGCCATAACAGTGAGGAACACTATCCTCCATACGAGTGAAGAACACACTACCGCCATACGTGATGGACACTACTCCCAAATAACACTACACTCCACTATCTCCAGTGAAGGAATACTACTACCCCCATACAGTGAGTACCACTACCTCCATACAGTGAGGAACACTGCCGCCATAACAGTTGGGAGCACACCCCCATACAGTGAGGAACACTACTGGCACCCAGTGAGGGACACTACCCCCAACAGTGGGACACACTACTGGCCACATGCAGGAACGCTACCATCCCATATATAGGACCACTTCTGGCACACCAGTGAGGAACGCTACTGCCATACAGTAGAGACACTATCCCACTACATGAGACACTTCCTCCATACAGTTGAGCACACTACCGCCATACAGTGATGGACCTACCTATGAGCTCCTCCATCACAGTAGGAACACTTACCCCATACAGTGAGGAACACTACCCCATACGTAGAACTACCTAACCTGAGAACACTGAACTACCCGCCATCAGTGAGGGACACTACTCCATACAGTGAGAACACTCTACCTGCCATACAGTGAGGAACACTACCCACACCCGCCATACATGATGACACTAACCTACCCGCAACACATAGGAACAACCACCACCCATAACGTGTGAACACTATCATCCACGTAGTTGTGGCTTTGCAATCTCCGGATGAGATATTAGTCCTCTGTAACCTCCACTAGCCCCATCAATGTCATATGGGAACTTGACCCATGCCTCGTCACTCGGAAGCGCGGCATTAAATTACTTTAAGAGTGATCCCCCTCACAAACGTTCCCCTCACCGCACTCACGCAAGGAGTACGGTCCGATGCTTATGGCAACCCCAGGGTCCTTTAGGAACCCGGGGCTGTCCATAATCATGCCTGAGATTCTTCTGCCAGACAGACAGAATCTCACAAGTTTGGGGTCCGCCTATGGTGCCTGCATAGGCTGACAATCTAATACGGGTATCATTTTACAAGCCATGTTTTGTGGTCCCATATGGGACCCGATAAAAAAAGGTTTTTAAAAAGTTATAATATAAAAAATAAATCAATAAGTTAATAAAATGTTGTACATTTTACATATAAACTTACATTTGATGGTAAATCGTGAAAATCACCACTACAAAACCAACATATTTACTATCACTGCAACTGTAATGATCAATCAAGAAAATAAATCATTACTAAATTTGTACGATGAAAACCGTAAAAAATAAGAAAAAAGACCACAACTTAGATTTTTAACATAGTCGTGACCCCACCAAAAATGCCATAGAAATAAAAAAAAAAAAAAACATTTTAGTAAAAGAGTCCTGCAAATAATCGGAGCTTGCTCTGTTAGACAAAAAATAAAAGTTATGTTACCCCGTCTTGGTAAACTTCTATCTTTCCCCCACTTTACCAATGTTTTTATGTCTATAAAATATGTATAAACGTAAGAAAAATGTATAAATTGTAAAATCACCATAATTGACTTACCCAGAGAATAAAGATAACGTGGCCATGATTTGCTTACCCGTGTCCACTTCGCGTCCCAGCGCGCGTTCTGTGTGGATGGATTCGGGGTCTTCCGGCGATCCACAATGGCATTCTCGTACTCCACCAGGCGCGCCTGCACTGAATCCGCTAGGCCCACCGGAGTCACATCCTATACGTTGGGAATGGTAGTGCGTGTTCCTCGCAACTTTTTTTTTTATTAAAGCAGTGGGTTTTCTCCTTCCAATCCGTCGGGTTTTCGTTTGGCCACGCCCCCAATTCCGTGGGCGTGCATGCCGGCGCCGATGCGCCACAATCCTATCGCGTGCGCCAAAAACCCGGGGATACATGGGAAAACTACGCAAATTCGAAAATATTTCGTGGTAACACGATCTGGAAACGCAATATATGGGCCCTTAGTACATGACCCCCACAACATGTTTACATAGGGCACACCGTGACAAACAAAAAAGTAAAATATCTATTAAGAGTTAATGGTTTTTTTCTACACAACCTTCAAGAACAGTTTACTAACATTTTCACAAAATGCCTTAGTTCATATTGTGTGGTAGGGTTAGCATATAGCCTTCCACTCATCATAGTATTTACTAAAAAGAATCTCATCCCACACAAGTAAGCCCTCATTTGCCACTTATAACTGAAACTCTTTTTTTATCTATACGCTACTTAAACACCTCTACTCCTGTAGACCGATTTCTGCATGGCCCTTGCCTTCCACACAGCACGTGCTCCTATCCAAGCTCAACCACATTGGGTTTCCCCCATACTAGCGAATATTGTATTACACATTTAGTAAGATATTTTTCCTCCTTTTTATTTTGTAATGTGGTAAAATTTTAGGGCTAAATTAGTGTAATTAACCATGACTTGGACACTTCTTAATTTTCCACCCTCTCGTTTGGTTTTAATGCTATGAATAACCCTGTCCTAAATTGAATATTAATACTGAGATTGACAAATTTCTTCAAATATTTCCAGATTACACATGGTTGATCCATGTATGATGCTTGTTACCACTCTCACGTTTAAGCCGGAACCCACCTATACTGATCTTGTTAACTTCCTTATCAAGTTAATCCACCCTACCAACCCTTGCCCGTCCCCCACGCCACTCCCATTCATATTGTTCAATTTGTTTAATTACAGTATGCTGATTATGATCACTCTAAAATCACTTCTACTGAATCCACCTGCGAGGGGATGTTATCCCGATACGGCTACTTAAGGCCTGTTATCTTTTATTCATACAATCTTGTTGAAAACATAATATTTCAACTTTACTAACTGAAGTAACCGGATGTGCCAAAAATAAATATCTCAAAATCCATTTTAGTAAGCTAAAGTGTCCCAAAAGTTCAACTGTGTAATGAAACGTCCTCAAAAGATCATGGCCTGTAAGGAAAACTTCCTCAAATTTCATCCCCTATGAATGTTTACACAACTCGTTACTTACATTTTTACTTAGTTTTTATTGGGCTGTTTTCAGCTCCTATGACTCCGTAGGCCTAGTCAGTAAAAAGGGGTGTAGACTCTCTAAGCAACCACTTCATGATTTCTCTTGTGCTATGATGTACCTTATGGGCACACCTGTGCTCGTGGATAGCACTACAGCCTTACAGCCTGGGGTCACTGGGTTTCAGCCCATCTCTGATAACATCTGCAAAAGATTTTCATGTTCTCTGTGTATTTGCCTGGTGTCCTCCATTCCTCCTCCCATACTTAGAAAACATAAGTTGATTAGATCGTGGCTCATGGGACAGGGACTGATTGAATGCTCTGTGTCGTGCTGCAGAATCTGTGGCGCTATAAAATAAGGGAATTATTATTATCCTGTGTGCCGACAATGTGGTTTGGCATTATCAGGTTTATATACATTTTCATTTAGCCTTGTACATTTCACTAGTATCTGTCACAATAGAAAAGAGATAGACAGATCACAATGAGCGGATCACAAATTCTGTGTTACATAACAAACATCGACATTCTCACTCTGGCTATCTCGCCCATATACACTTCTGTGCCTCCCCCTAGATAAAGCTACATGTGGGCGTTGTGACTTTTTGGAAATCAGGGGAGAAGCCAATAGAAGAGGAACTCACTGAAGCTTCACGCCGGAATCAATCCTGTCCTGTTCCGACCCTAGACCTCTGATTTATTTTCGGATCCTTGGGCATCCGAAATTGGTTCACACCAAAACTTATAGAGAAGAGATAGAATATTAAATCTGTGAAATACGTTGTTTTATTAACACAGTGTAAATAGAGAATGGTAGTTAGTTATCCTAAGCATATTTAAGAATCTTGTTCTTTGTGGGCATACCCTTTAAGGGAGTTGCCCACTGAGAAAAGCCTTTTAAATCGCATGTCCTGTTACACATAGATAATTTCGATCCATCTTTGCAATTCTTCTCAGTTTTATTCTTTTAGCTCCTATACCGTGTGTCCAGTAGTAAAGTGTCAAGTGTGGTCTGTGACTAAGAAAAGAGAGATGAAGACAAAGCTACAGAGCCCATGGAGATTTGTATAGGACACAATAGCACATTCAGCTCGTGCTTACCTAATCACTAAACAGAACACCACGCTATGCCACCCCCCCTCCCCTGGATGAATTGCCCCGACCATAGTCCGAAGACCTGTGGTTTAACTTTGGGTTTGCAGAAAAATTTAAATTGTTCATTAGAGTGCTATCTTCTGGAGTATCACAATGCATATATCTATATAACCCGAACCAGCATGGGGATCGGTCCTGTGAGACTAATCTGGGGATCAATTTCTATAGAGGCACTTCGTTCTAGATTGACCTTGGAGCTGTAGTGGTTGTATATCTAGGCATTTGATACTTGTTCCACATAAAAGGCTGGTACTAATGAGAATACGGGACTATGGAAAATCTATGGCATTTGGTTAGTCAATTGGCCTACTGACAGATAACCTTTTTTGTCATTAATAACATTCCCAGATTTGGTTGAAATTATCAATAGTTTTTCCACAGTAGTAAGAATTGGCCACCTTCCAGTTCTACAGTGTCCTGGTCCAGTTAGGGATCCTGGTCTTTATATAGTTAACTATATTATAGCTAATAAATAACTGTTACTAGACTCTTTAATCCTCTCCTTCTAGAGGTTATAGGCACCATATTTTTAGTTGTCAGCAAGAATACATTGAAAGACTGGTCTATAACTCATGTACATCTACCCGCTGCCACCTCCTATCCACGTCCATCCACTGATACATTAACTTTGGGTCAGTGTTGTTTTTCTTTGCCTATCCCTATATGATTACCTTATACAGCCTTGGCCCTGTCCTCTACACTATTCCCCTCAGATACTGCTACTTCAACCAGTAACATGGCTACTATTACCTATTTTTCTTGAGTATCTACAAAAACAACACTCCTCCCCTGTGCTGGACACCAGGAGGGCCCTGGTATTTGAGCTTCATTGCAGGCTATACTAAGAAACACCAAATGATGAAGGGAGCACAAGATACCATACCACCCACTCAAAAAAACACAAGCCAGTGTGAAAGTGATCGTGAAAAAATCCGTTTCATCACAAAAACATCACTAATTTGGTTTGATCCATCAGACACAGGTCCTCTTTGGATGGGAAACATGGTTTCGAAACATGACCACAACAGACTTTTTAAAAAAATTTCACCTTCAATCTTTCCAAGAAGACTAATAAAAGCTCTTAGCCAATGCGCTTTTCCCAACTCACATGCAACTACTGGCTACTTTGCTCCAGCTGGATGAGATCCACAACTTGGGTTGAAAGCCTCATGGAGCTCTCTGCCCTAAACGAAAGAAGTCAACCACAATATGTACTATTATGTACAAGATTCTAAATGCCGCTCACAAGACTTATTCTCAAGGCTCCTGTGATGAAGACTCACGATAGTGGAGAATGCCAGATATCCACTTTTCCAGGATGGGGGAGGTTTTATCCGTAACCTGTACAAATGCCAGCACGCTAAACCATGTAATTGAGCCCCCGGAGCCCACAAATACTAATACCACGGGCGGTTTCACATTTGGTTGATCCTTCAGTTCTGGATAATTCTAACAATTATTTGAAGACCCAGATGCCTCTATGCCATATGGTGGCCTAGGTCAACAACTTCAGAATGACTTCAAATCACAGACATCCGCTACCCTTACTCGATTGTCTTTAACAATACTTTGGGTCGTCACCTCCTGAGTCTGGCAACGTATGACAATATATAAGGATATAAATTTGGTCCATTTGAACCACTCACAATGTATACCAATTTTAAATGTAACTGAGAGAGAGTATGGGGAAAATGGACAACAGATTAGAGTGTGAAAATAAATTGTTATTTTTTGGAACTTTAAAAGCAAGAAAAATTTTTTGAAAAGTTGATAGACTATTTTGGTTTAGTGAAGTCTATTCCATAGGGATATTCTTAGATTGCCATAGAAATGGTTCACTGAGCTCGGTATACCTCTTTTTTCCAAGTGCGACAGATTTAGTTTGGGTTTGTCCCCCGTATCTGTTATTCCCTATTTTTGAACTCTATGTTTTTAGTGGAATGGCGCCTTTACTGTACTGTGGTGAGAAGCACTGAATGCCCGTGACAAGTGTGGCACAGTTACTAACTTATTCGTCATCTGTTTTCTCTCCATATATCTTTGCTCCACTGCCAAGCAATGAGATCTAGCGCTAATGCCAAAGTTAGAGACACTACCCTGGCCTGCAACACATCTTTTGGCTTCATGATTACCGTCACTCTTCCGTTGAATATAGGCACTGTGACTGCATATGCCAGCAACAACCACCATTACAAAGAGGACTCAGCCCTATAGAATAGCAACTGGAAAAGTCTGGAACAGCAGACCGTTACTTAAAGGAAAATGCCTGAATTATATTGGTTGTTCTATGTGTATTATTAATTAAACCTGATAGTATGGGCCCTTAGACCATAAAAGTTATAAGAATCGCTGCTAGATACGCATATAGCAAGCGTGTATCACATTTTAATTTAGTTATGAGCACAATCATTATCATTTCCTGTGTCGCTTTAGACTTCCTCTTTTTTATTTAATGCAATGAAGGATTTTGCTATTAGTATATAGATAATTATACCCCGCCATACTTTGTAGATGCACTTACTCTCATGTGCCTTGTAATCACCTACATCAAACAATTAATAACATGAGGCATACTTTCCGTATAACTGCTTAATATTCTTGAATTAAAACCTTTCATAGACATGGATATGAAGACTGGAGAGAATGAGTCACTGTTTCTTGATCATAATGACAAGGTCAAATAAGATCAAGCAGTGTACAAGACGGTATGTATCTTTGATGTTCTAGAATTTAATGTTGCATATGATGAAGTTTCATTATCCACACATTTAGGTTCAGAATGTAATTGTAGTGCTGCAGTAATCACATGTATTTTCACATGTGTCAGGATGTACATATCCACTAGTCTCTTAAGATATATGCTGCTAATATACACTGATATTTTCTTAATTAAAACAAATAATGAGAGTAGCCTGAACCTAATTGTCAGTCAGAAGCAACGTGGTTTGGGTCACGCAATCCCCCCCACCCGGTCAACACCCATGATTGATACTTGCAATTTACACGAACTGGTGTAGACTTTCACCCAAATCTACTAAAGGGCCTGAGCCCGTTTTTAATAAAATGATTGGTGAATGGAAATTATCTGAAGGTTGGAAACTTCAGCAAGGCCCATTTTCCTCTGCAGGGGACGTATCATTGTAATTTTGGGTAGTTTTTTTTGTCACTAAATCTCTCTCAATGTCTCATCTACCAAATTTGTGACACTTCTTATTTTGCACCCGCTTACTTTGTTGGCTTGTACTGAACTTTGAGTGTTTGGGTTCCCTGGACCTGACCCTCATTAGAGAAGTTGGGGCTTCTTAGTAGTTGGGACGGGTTTAGGCAGATGGCAATGTCGGCAATGGCAATTAAATCACAGTGGGCCCTATGTAGCCAAGAAGTTTTTAAATTCAGTTTCGGGTGAGTTTGAATTTTATATGGTCTTGCTCATTCCCTACCAAGGGCATATATATCAGTCCCAGGACATTTAAAGCAACACCGGTGGGGAGGAAATATCAGCCCGAAATGGAAAGAGGAAGCTTCAGCAAATCAAATCTTATAATTCTCTCATCCTAGCCCCTACAACCTTTCTCACATCCTCAACATGATGAGCAAACACTTCAAAAAGCAAGTGTCAGCAATGTGTGCACAAACATGGTGTGTGTTGGGAATTGTAATCTATGATAAATAGCTTACCCAGTATGCATGAGGAAAACTAATCATTTTCAGTCCAGTAGCTCCACTAATTTTTTTGTGAAGATTTACAAAACTGGCATGACACCCGTCACAGTTCCTCTGGCTAGTATATTTCGTATTGACAAATGCAATACCAAAGGGTTAAAATTTAAAGAATGTACTGTATATGAAAAACACTTACGGGATGATTTATAATGTCTACAATTTTGTATTGCATCCTACGATAAATGTAGGGCTTGTATGGAAATTTGGTGCCATTGATCAATAATAACTTAAATTAGTCGGGAAAGGTAGCTACATGAAACATACGGCTTTTATCCTATTGGACGAAATAAATAAAAAGTCATTGAGTTACATATGGCAAATCTAGGACTCAAAGCAGTCTGAAATATTTTTATCAATGCAAAAGAAGTAAAGCAAACTACCACAATCAGCTGTCTAATAAGTGGGGTAGGGCTAGAAGACCAACTGGCCAGTACTCATAGGGAGCTCCGCTGCCAGCCCGCATCATCCTGCCATCGACCTCTGGCCATAATACCCATGCAGCCCTGATTGGTTCCGCGCATATCTCTCCGCTCAAAGTGGCAAATCCAGAAACTTCCTGCACGAGTCCTGGTTGATGCGTCCCTGACAGTTTTCACTCATCAGCAGCCACGAGGAGACCATGGCTCGGCTAAGCCTGGTCCCGATCCCCTTCCTGTCACAGTTGGCGACATGCCGCAGACACCGCAGCAGGAGGTAAACCATCTTGGATCCAATCTGTATCGCAAGGCAACTGTGGTACCCCAATACACCCGAGATACTCAACTGGTGCCCATATTTCATGTCACAACAGAAGCTGCACAGCGGTTTTATTTTCTGCGTCTGACTTGCCCTGAGAAGGAACCGTCTCTTTACTAACTAAATCTATAGGGTGCAAATGTGGCTCGGCTTGAGTTAAACAATTATACATTAGCCTATTGAGCCTCTCCTATCTGCATAATGGGACTCCCCAAATAGCTAACACACGCAGAAAGCAATAATAATTGTCTGAAATACTTCTCAAGCAATCGTGGCGATTCAAACGTAGGAGGGCAGTCACTACATAGAGCAGCAAACTGGCATTGGAATTGAGACAAACAGAGAACTCACCCTGAGACTAACCTTCGTCTCCGACCAATCTCTTCACCACGACTGGAAGCTGTGTCACACCCTCACACTAAATACTACGTCTGCTGGGAACTTTGTAGGTCCAAAACCCGAACTGGTTTGATTTACAGTTATAATTCAGCTCATTTACTTCCATACATTCTATGTTTAATTGTTTAATCAGCATGTTTCTAATCTTTTTCCCTCTGGGGCCTCTACTCCTATTTCAATGCCCATCAACAGAAAGCAATATGGCTTACCGTGAAAAGGATCTTCTTTAGGTGTGGGCTTTTATTGGGAGTTCATATCCCTGGCAAGGTATCCATTATTCTAGGCTACGCTGGTTCTGTGGGACACCCAAGACCCACGCTTTTGCTCTGGAAGCTAATATGCACACCCATCTTCCTGTGTTTTTAATTTTACTGATCACTTGTTATGGCTGTTTGTGTTTTAGTTCACATTTCAAGGTCCCACTGCTTCCTCATTCCATTGTGAATATTTTGCCCTGTAACCCCTCTTAGGAGTAGAGGACACCTAACCGCCCAGAGTTCCTATGCTGGGCCCCACCGTGACTGACCTTTTCCTCCTGAATGTCCATGCTGGGGAACCCAAGAAAAGATTGATGGTGTAAGATCATGTAAATCCCATAATCCCCATATATTGTCTGCATGGAAACCCATCTTAAGCTAACAAATACTCCATTTATCAGCTGCAGAAACTGGGTCTCATGTCACACCGTGTGTTACAGTACTCTAGTCTCTGGGCGTTTCTCTACTGATCCACACATCTTTAGAATGGAATCAATACCCAGGTCAAACTGATGATGGACAATTGGTATTGTGTCCATAACCCATATACACGCAATACCCTATAATATACTGGACATCTACATCACATTCGCCAGTCTAACAAAGAGCGGTGAGCGGTCCCTGACATTTTCATCATCACAGACCACGAGGCAGACCATGGCTGCGGCCTAGCCTGGTCCCGGATACCCCCTTCCCTGTCACAGAATGGCGCACATCCCAGACATACCCGGCGCAGGAGGTAGACCAGGCTTGGAACCATTTGTCATCGCAGGCAACTGTGGGTACCCAATCCACATCCTGAGATACACAACTGGTGGCACATATTTACATGTCAGCAAACAAGAGCTGTACCATGCAGTTTTATTTTCTGTCTCTGCTGACTTGGCCGGTGAAGAACTGTCCCTTTAACTAACTGAATACTACTAGGTGCGAATTGGCTCGGCTGAGTTAACAAATTTATAATCATTAGCCCTATTGACCTCTCCGATTTGCATAATGGGACTCCCACAAAGCTAACACCGGCTGTGTTACTCTCAGTCTCTAAGGGGGCGTTTCTCTACTGGTCCACCATCTTTAGATAGGAATCACACTACCCTCCATCAAACGGATGATAGACAATGGGTATTTGTCCATACCCATAGCACGGCATACCCTATAATATACTGGAACAATTCTCATCACAATTCCCAATCTTACACAAAAAGCATATTCATAGTTCCACATCTACCACAACTTGTATAGGAGATCTGAATACGTTCAATCATGCCCTTGAAGAGAGGTGTTTAACTATTATTTGTGGTGGTTTAAGGACGTTTGTCCAC
Organism: Engystomops pustulosus; assembly: GCA_019512145.1. Classification (NCBI taxonomy): domain Eukaryota; kingdom Metazoa; phylum Chordata; class Amphibia; order Anura; family Leptodactylidae; genus Engystomops; species Engystomops pustulosus. Next base: position 120,446,075 of record CM033644.1, on the reverse strand, counting down.
TTTCAGCAAATAATGGTTGAGAACTTATACTGTCTGTGCTAATTCTGCTTACTTTTTTTTCTCAAATGTCTCCGCTTGTTTCACTTCAAAGGAAGCTAATTTGTTTCTTTCCATAGGATATTTTGAATGCGTCCTGTCCGAATCAAAAGTCAAATGAGGGCTAACACAGTGAGGATTGATATCACAAAGTATATCTGAAAATTGTATAGCTGCTTAAAAGCGGTTTACCATATTACACAGTAAAGGAAATGGAAAATACCTCATGTCACTTTTCTTGTTAATAGGGTGAACCACATGTCACAACAATCGCTTCATCTCCCAATGATTTGGTCCATTTTGAAACTTTTCACAGAATAGACTTTTTATATCTCGAGATATAATTTTGTGTAATTGCTATTTTAACATTGTACAATAGTATTATATTTGGTATCTATTTAAAGTATTTCCTTCCTTTCTCCATTATAAGAGCAATAATTTAGTAGGCGTAGGATAAGAAGCATGGCAAAACTTCTTCATCTAAGATGGCAGTTCAGATTATCCCAAGGTTGACTGCCCCCCGTGGAATCCCTTACACTAACCTATACAATATTGGAAATGAAGAAAACAGAAACAGCGACCCTAGTGTAGTATTCTGGTGAGGCTGTTATTACATAAGTTTTACCAAATATTTGTGCGCCTGATGTGCCTCGTATCACTGACTTTGAGATAATGATGGACATCAGGGAATGGATTGCTTCAGCTCTCCCGAAAACTGTACAACAGCAGAGCAGGATGTAATGCATAAGGGGAAAAAACGGGTTGTTTGTATGCGGCAGCTTATCCGAGAATTCTTAGTCAGTGAGTACAAATTCGGCCTTTATTTGTTTTGGGGGTGGACCACCCCTTTGTCGGTCAGACTATAAACTAAAAAAAAACAGGAAGTATATTCCTTGATTTTGATAAAATAAACTAATCGTAAATAACCCTGTGGTCGATAGTAACCAAACAATTCTATAAGGGAGTGACCTAAATCATAGCTATGGTGTCTCTTCCGAAAACTTAGGTAGAGTTCTCTAATCGATATAAAAATAGATACATAGTTGCAAAATCATATAAATAGAGATAATAAAATATACAATAGATACCTAGTGCATACACACATAATAGTAACTAAATTACCAATATAATGCAAGATAAATAGTAATAAATACAAGAGACCCATAGAAATGTAGTTATACCAAAATAGAATAAAAATAGAAAATATAGGTGCACAGAGCTGTGAAATTTTTTTTTTTGAAAAACAAGAATATAGTGATTGGTGTCTAATAAGATAGTAGCTTGGAAAAATGAAGTGAATGTACATTATACATTATACAGTATATGAGCAGTTTTATAATGTGTGTAGTGGGTATATGACAAGATGTAGTATTGTTTTTTACTAGGTCGACCACAGGTTACTTTACTATTATTTATTTGTGGATCACAAAATACTGAGGAATATAATCTGTTTTCTAATATAACCGGACGAACGGGGTGGTCCAAGCCCCGAAACATTTGTCCTTTTATTACAAAATAAAGTCCTGAGTTTCACATCACATCACGTCTCACGCGCCAAACCACCCCTTTTTTCTCCCCTTGGTCTTATGCCCTAACTACCTATATCAGATTTAACAACATTTTAACATACCCCATGGGGTAGATTGAAATATTGCATGGTTTAAATCTATAATGTCCATCGATTCAACAGTAAGCTTTTAGTTATTTTTTACATATGGATACTAGACACTCTTTAAAAGATTTATATTGTCATATTTTGCAAGTTTCCTGGTTTCAAAGCAGGTTGTTTTTTTCTCGCCTCCTGTCATTATTAATTTTTACAATAAAATGCATTTTCAGAATATATCAATTCAATAGTTCACAATTATTAGCAATGTATTCATGTATTTCCATCAGCATATGTATATGTAGAATGTATCCCCTTTATACAACTGCAAAATACAAGACTTTGCAGCCTCCCCAGCGTGAGATTTTTCCTAAAAAAGAATCATGTCCTTACATCTCTCTCGAGCATCATAATTATTCGTCTTGCAACAGAATTTATTTAAGACTTCAATATTAAACTCAAGAGCTGTCATTTGAAGCGTCATTGAGTGATCGGATCCTCGTCTCTGTAAAAGAGGAAATTCCTTTTAAAAGTTAAGGAATAATCAAAACGGCCTTTCGAGTAACGACACTTTTAGTTCATAACAGATGCTTTTTTATGTTCAGATTGTATTAATAGAAGTCCATGGGAACGCACAAAATAATCGTAAAGGATGTGACTCTGTCATTTTTTGATATGTCAGTATAATTTTGTAACTTGATTTCTTCGGATAGCAGTAATACACATGCAAATTGTACTGAGTTTTGTACCCGTTGTACTCTCATTTATGATGACGAGAAAGAAATAGGGGCGAGATGTTTTGTATACAAGATTGAAACGTTGAAACTAACGAGAGTCCTTCAATTTAACGTATTCCTTTTTCATCTTTCTTTTCATGTTACCTTTTAACTTTTGCCACTGATGTAAGAAAAAAAGGTATTTGAACAATGCCAGTGTTGGTTCTTACATATGTGAAAGATCCCATCAAAGGAGAATAAATCTAGTTTTACAATGTCAAAGAAGTATAAATTAATAACAGATCAAATGTATCAACAGCAATGTTGCACTCTAAGCTATTGTGAAAAATTAGATCACTTCTCTCTCTCTCTGCAACATTATCCTGTCACACATTGGTCACATCAACTGTGCAGTCATGATGTTATTGTATATGACTCTTGTCAGCCAGCAAATCATTAACATTAGCTGTAGCTTGCAAGTGTCACCTTATTCTTGGATAGCATAGGTGCAGCACAACATGTAACTCTATGTATGTGTGATCTATAAAAAGCATAAATAAACCAGACCTTTGACACGCATTAAAAAAATAATATGTAAAGAATATTGTTGGAATTATACAAAAAATACACAAAAAAAGCTGTAATATTATAAGAAATATATATAATATATATAACATAATATAAACTTATTGTGACCAAGATTCGAACAATAAATGTTTCGGGTAGTGAAATGGTGATGATTCGTTGCTATATTTTGCTAATTTTTTCCAAGAATGGTAAATACTCTACATATATGATTAGCTTCATTTGTTGGAAATCATCAAATGTTGCTTTACCAAATCATCATACTCTTTAGTTTGTCCATTAAGTAAGAGTGAATTTGTTATAATGTATTAACTTAAATCTTAAAGTGAAAAATAACAAGATATATAAGTGAATACAAAATGCTATGTAGCTGTAAAAGGAAACAATTACCCACAAATTCAGTGTAATCTAGTGTTTTGATAGTACTACACTGAAACAACCTTAGCTGCATTACACTCATATGGGGGACGTATATCCGGCCGACGTATATCGGCGCGCTATACGTCCCCCATACACTTCTATGGGCTCGCGGTGCCCTACGGGAACGGTCACAGTGAATGCACACTTGCGGCAACGTACCGCTCCGTAGCCCGGGACAAGATAGGACATGTCCCATTTTTCCCGTATTACGGCGGCCGCGGCATACATCGCTTGGAGAGAGGCGGGGTGAGCTCCGCTCACCTCCCCTCCTCTCCCCGTGCTGCCGTGTGTCCCCGCTGGTGCTACGGGGCGGCTGCTCACGGCAGTGTGCATGTACCTTACTCGGAAGTTATGAATAAATTCTGAGCATTTACCAATATATTCCATGATTTAGTACCCCCTTTCATATCTACTTTGAAATTAGTTTTAATCTTTGTGTTTCTGGTTTGAAGTATATGGATGAATCAACTCACATTGAAGTTTTTCATTGAAGTGGAAGCACATGTATCATGACAGACGATACAAAAATGAGACTTTAATTTAAGAGAGACCAATCTCTGTAACCAAAGCACCTAAAGTTCAAAGAGATATCCCTAATGTAATGGACCAAAAAGAAGGTTTCCATCGCAACCAGGCAAACGGTGTAAAAATGGCAAAAGTTTAATTTAAACAGAAAACATTGTTAAATGTGATCACCAGAACAAAGACAAACGGTAACGCGTTCAGACAGCCCCCACATGGTCCTTGCTCGACCTAAAGGATAAGAAAATCAGAGACAGATATATAGTGAAAGGAAACACTGATTAATCAGAGGAGTCCGCCCTATACACACTTGTATCAGCAGTGTCAGGTTAATACAAGGCAGGGAAATGCACGTATAACTGGCAAATGGATCAACGGAAAAACATGTAAAAATATAATGGGGTAGACAATAAAGTCTATAAATAAAATATAATCAATAATCAGTATCCACCGTAAGATGATAAACAATTGAATAACCACTGCAATATATATAAACGCATGGCAGGTAGTTAAATATGTCCTAACTATCCAGAAAAAACAGGGGAGAAATGGGAATGAGCTCATGGATATTATTGGATAGTATATAAGAGGGTCGCATTTATAAGTTAAGGACAAGGATGTACTAAGTAGCCAGTTAGCCAATCCATTAGCTTCCTTGGTGTGGAAATGTTTAATTCTGACATCGCCTCTTTTTTTACTGGAATGGATCTATAGTAATGTCTTGAGGAAACAATTGAATAAACCCACACATAATATAAAATGCATACAAAGTAGTTGAGATCTGCCTAGATACAGACAAAAACAAGGGAAAAAGGGGAAAAAAAAAAGAGCTATGGATATATTGATAGATATAAAGAGTCGCTTTTATATTTCCACCTAAAGTATGTCTAGTCCCAGTAGCCAAATCCTTTAGGCTTCCTTGGTGTGTAAATTTTTGAATTTCTGTCACCCCTGCCATCTTTTATATTAACTGAATGTATCTATAGGCAATATCTTGAGGCTGGACATGTTACCACCATGTGTGTCTCTGAAGTGCTTGGACAGCCCTGTAATTGTTAGCAGTGCTCCCAAAGTTTAGGGTATGTAATATGTTCGGATATCCGATCCTTCAGCTTCCTGAAGGGTACATCCGACCGTATTTACTTGCAGTGGCACATCAGCTAGGTAACACGAAGGTGCTCTCACAGTTAAGTACGAGTGATTTTTGAAAGTTTTGTTATCACAGTGGGCATCAAAGCACGGATAGTTACACCATAATTTACAATATTACACGCTGGAGCCGCTCCAAACCCCAAGCCCCTTTGTATGCTAGCCAGTAGAAGGATAATTGGTATTGTGAAAAAATTGGGTGATATGGTGGAGATAAAGAAGGTGGGGGCCGTCTTGGACCTCAGCGTGATGGCCATTAGATCTATAGGTTTTAGCGGGTTGCATCTGGTTTCCAGAATAGGTAAGTGTTTTTCTTATAAGGCAGTACCTGGGAAAACTGGGGTAAAATTGATTGCTGAAAACAGGACATGCATAAATACTATGAATGGGTATGCGGCCAGGACTGCGGGATGAATAATGTAATTCCACTGCTTCATGTCCTGGAACTCATGCTGCAAAATCTGTCTGGTCAGGGCACTGGAGAAGTGGAGACTACATCTAATGGCCACATGAGTACGGTGGGGGCTGAACTGGAGGAGGAGGAGGACATTGGAGCACAAGCAGAGTCTGGTGCAATTTGTGGTTTTTCTACTCAGGTGACAGGAGAGGAGGAGCAGGAGCATCCGGAGGAGGTAGAAGACGAGGCAGATGATCCAGAAGCACCGTGGCAATATACTGTGGATATGGAGACCGGGAGTCCCTCAGAGTCACTTGCGTGGATGGCCTGCAGCATGCTGCTGACTAGTGACAGCCGAATAGTCAACATCCGGCATAGAGATGACTCTCCACCCTCTTGGACCCTCGCTACCGGTCCAAAATGGGTGACTTTTTCATGCTGCTGAGAGGAAGGAACAACTGGAGTACTATAGAGAAATACTGAGCACACAGTTGGCCGCTGCCTATGTGCGCCATTGTCCATCCTCTGTCAGGTCTGACCGGGGGATTCCTGGCAGTCATTGCTCACTTACTACTACTACAGATGCTGTGGGGAGCTGGGGGGTAGGAGCAGTAGCAGTTCCATCAACAGTTGCTTAAGTCTGGATTCCTTAATGAGCAATTTCCTTCACCCGCCTAGTGAGGAGGGTAGTTGCCACCGGCAGCAGCAGCAGGACATGAAGCAGACCCTGCACCAGCAGGTCGTGGCCTACTTGGACAGCACTTTACCACCTGAGGTAGAGGATACCATTGACTACTGGGCAGCCAAACTTGATGCGTGGCCGCAACTTGCAGAGTTTGCAGTAGGGAAGCTGTCCTCCCCGGCCAGTAGTGTGGCATCAGAACGGGTGTTCAGTGTGGCGGGGGCCATCGTTACTCCCAGGAGAATCCGCTTGTCCAACCATAATGTGGAGAGACTGACCTTTGTCAAGATGAATCAGGCTTGGATCAGCCAAGATTTCAACTCACCAATGCCTAATGCATCAGATTAGATCAGCCATGACGCCTCCTCCAAACGTTGAGAAATGAGTCGGGGTTCTAACTACCTGCCTCAGCTACTATTCTGATGCTGCCACCCGCCTGATGCCACACATCTGCTGCTAGTTGCACCATCTGCCTCCTACCATCTTTACCAGGGACTGGAATTGTCCGCCACCTCCACACTACATCATGGTGCCACTCTGCGGGCTCCTGCTGCTTCTGATGCCACCTTCACACTATATCATTGTGCCACTCTGCGGGCTCCTGCTGCTGCTTCTGATGCCGCCTTCACACTATATCATTGTGCCACTCTGTGGGCTCCTGCTGCTTCTGATGCCACCTTCACACTATATCATTGTTCCACTCTGCGTGCTCCTGCTGCTACTGACACCACCTTCACACTATATCATTGTGCTACTCTGCGGGCTCCTGCTGCTTCTGATGCCACCTTCACACTATATCATTGTTCCACTCTGTGGGCTCCTGCTGCTACTGATGCCACCTTCACACTATATCATTGTGCCGTTTATTGATAATTCTATGGACCCTGAATCTCATTATCACTGTGTGTGAAAGGTTTAAGCATAGTTAAAGGGTCTTATCAGACCAAGTGCTGCTCAGTTCAAGACATCTGCCACCACAGTGGGCCAACAGTTTGGCTGCCCTGCAAAGTGAAGAATAGTGTATTTCAATGGTTTCTTAACAAGTAAAACATCTGCAAACATCTGAAAAAATTTTTTTGCACTGTTCTTTTTCGTTCAGTTTTATTAAAAAAAATGCTGGGTCTCCCATTGATTCATGGGGCTCGTTATTCGGACGAGCACCGAGCATGCTGGAAAGTTGTCTCGAAATAACGGCACGCCGAGCATTTTTAGTGCTCGCCTATTGCTAATAGAGATCTCTCTTGTGGACTGCAAATCAAATGGTTCCAAAACTTAAAAGTTTATAGGAGAAAGACTTATAGGATAGATGATAAGTTAGAAACACCAAATATATTTCTATATCTAGATCTAGTTTTGTGGTAACGGCACCAAATTGAATTTGAATATTTTCTGACATCTTTTAAAATGGGGGCTATCTACTGCTGTGGTTAATACCAGAAGATACGACTGTTCTTGATGAAAAATCTGTGTTTTAGCGGAGAAATACGGTTATATACCAATGACAGGGGTAATGGTAGCAACTTCAGTTCAGATTGAGGCAGAGTCGTATTGAACAAGTTCTGCAAATCAAATCTTTCAGGCTCACTCATCTTTATGCAATGCAACAAAAGAAAGGCAGCTGTGAGTAGAGAAGTGTCATTTAGATTATTTGCAAAGTCTAGCCTCATGCCTAGGTACAAGTAAATATTCAATCATATATAAAGTTCAAAATATTAAGAAAACACAAAGGTTACCAAACTTGCGTGAAAGTCATAGGCTTGGGGGTTAACTTGGACTTACTGAATGGTTTTTTTTTTTTTTCTTCAGAAACCATTTTTTTCTTTAAGGAAGCAGGTAATATATTTTATGCTTTACCAGTACAATGATTTAAAAAAAAAAACTTTTAAAAAAACCGACCAAGTGAAGCGTAAAAGAAGCAATAATATCAGTCTAAGTGACCAGCTGATTAGATAGAATAGAAAACAGGGAGAATTATAGCCACAAAGGGAAGTAACATGGACCATTTTCATATCATAATTAACCAGTGCTGCTTGCTTTTCTGTTAATTTTCTTCATCCTGTAATACTCTCCCCCTTCGTTAATGTAAGATACACATGTGCTGGTTGTTTTCTTGCCTTTGATTCATGCCATAACACATTTTGTACATCTAGGATAATTCTAAGCCCCCAATTCAAAGTATTATACTGATATTAGTGTACTCAAAAAGTAGGTATATTTTCCATTTCTTCTTCATTCCTAGCTCTGCACAAATGAATAAAATTTTCAAATCTTAGTTTCTATGCCCATTACGATGATGTGTGAAATGTTTACATAGATGTAACAGAATTAGTTTCATATTAAAAGCTAATTTTGCAGTATGTGTTTCAGTTTGGGAAGATCCACAAATTTTCTGTTACAAACAGTCTAGAGAAACAGAGTTGTTAAGTTAATGCGGAAATTAATAGGTTTTGTATAGTGGAAAAACAAAACCTGAATTACAACAGTAGGATGTATTCCTTATGGATAAAAAATCCTTCCTATAATCATCCTGTGTTAAAAAACATGTGTTTTTCAGTAACTAGTTTATTTTTTATTTATGGTAGCTACATTGGTTACAATACAGAAAATTTTTAGCAATCAGTTGCCAACAGGTCTACTTGACGGGGTCTTGGAGTCACACTGGACACATGGTGAAAAATAGAATAGTTGATTCCAGAGGAAGAGATTGATAAAACCAAGATATCGGACAACAATGATGCTATATTTAAAACTCGCACCAGAGTAAGTTATATGTAAAGTAGACAATGGTCATCAATGTTGGTATTTGTCTCCATGGAAATCAATCGTACTGCCCCTGGGTAGATAAGCTAATTCACTCATACATTACAGGAACCATATCTTTGAAGCAAATTGGGAGGCCCCAATCACACAAATGTATGGGGGTCAGTGATAAGGCACATAATTGGCGCTGTATATGGCCCCCATTACGGTTTTGTATTCTGGTTAAGGTGCAGGGGAGTGAAGTGAAAAACGGGATGCCATTTGAGGATTGGGGATGCGAAAGGTCTTTTATGATCCATACTTACTTAATATATATCAGTCCATATTGATGAAACAATACACTTGTTAATATTATTGCAGTCTCTGGTAAATGTAAAGACTTGGTTACATTTTTTATACAGAATGCAAAAGATTCTAATTAATTGGCGATCCAAATAGTGTAAATCAGAGATTGTGTTAGAAATTGGTCTGATCCTCAAGATGCTGTATTCAAGTCTTGGAAATGAAGTCATGAATGATTGTGTTATACAGTGTTTTCCTGTACTTTCAAGTCACCCCTACTCAAAAAAAATTACCCATCTAGAAACATATACTATATTGCCCATTAAAAGATCAACCTGAGCACAGTATGACTACCCTCTTATGACATCCCTTTTTACGTACACATATATCCCACACAGATTGTTTTGTCAAACATAGCGCTTGACTTTCAAAAAACTACAACAATAAAAATAAGTACAGTACGCAGTATATTGCAAATCTCTCTACCAACAAATCTTTCAGAACTGCAATCAGGTCATTTGTCACTTGTAATTATTACATCAACATGCATATTACTGAGTATTTTATAATCCAAAATGTTTCTTTTTAGCAAGATAACAGATACCAGTTGTCGTACATTGGATGTACTGGTTTATTTCTTGATATTCTACGGTCATTCATTTACAAGAAATGGTCACAAACCAGTTACTGAACATGATGGTTTGTTCGCAATGCTACGGTAACCGAACAAATTATCTTCATACAATGATTAATATTACTGCTTAATGATTTCTGACAAAGACGAAAGATGCAAAGAATTAATTTTGATTATGCAGCGGGTGAGAAACAAAAATATGAGCCATAGCCACCACAATTACGATTAGAATTTTAAAAAAATCAATAAAAAAAAATAATACATTTGTTGTATAATTATATTTGTGATTTACTGTGAATTTTTCCTTTCCTTTCCTTCTTTTTTCAGCCCACCACAATTTTGCTTATAACTGCCTGTGCATCATTTTTGCAGAACCAAAATTGCCACATAACACAATGGCCAATTTATATTAAAGTGATGCCGCCAGGTTTATGTTGAGGCTGGCACTGTGACAAGACAGAAAAAATGGCACCTAAAGGGGCGTGTTAGTGCATAGTGAGATTTGAGTACATTATACTGGAAGGCATACAATTCTGTCTGCACCAAATTCTGACAGCATGAACAAATTGCTGACAAAAAAAAAATTGTGCCCACTTCGGAGCAGTGCAGGAGCGCCAATTAAATGAAGCCCCATGTGCACCAGTTTTAATTACTTGGCACTACTCTGCACACCAACAGAGTACAGGCTCACTAAGTTTGATACATGTAGGCAGTAAGTTTAGTGTAACAGGGCTAAATCTATGTCCCTCACTGAAGTCCTAAATATATATAGATATATATATATATATATTCTTAATAAAATATGACAATGACGTGCCCTTTACATAAAAACATATACTTGACCTGATATATAAATATTACTACAAACACTGATCAATGGAGATATGTATATAGTACCACTAAAAAGTATTACAAAGAATTGTACATAGCATATCCCAATGCGATTATTATATGTGCTCCCTAATGGATTCTATACAAGACCCCTAATTATTTTACCTTTGATTCTTTATGGGCAGTACCAGGGCTGCCAATAGCATTAATATAGGGGTCCATTGAAGCATGGCATTTCAATTTTACAAACATAAGATTGACATAAATACTGAATCCAAAGATTAAAATAAGTAAATATATAATATCTTTAACACTGACTTGATTCTTGGAAACATGTCACTATAATTCTGGAAATGTGAAAAAATCTATTTAAGCGGAGACTAATATACAGTGCCATATTCTATTTCAGTGATGTGTGATACTGACAGCAGTGAAAACTGTACAGTTATTGGCATCTTTATAATAAAAAAAGGCTGTTGTTCAGTAACAAGTCTACCGTGCATAGAATATAAAAATTCTTTATGTTATAAGGGTAGCAATGAATGTATTGTATTAATGTAAAGATGGTGAGATGATAGATGTAATTGTTACCATTAAAGGTCACTGCTTATGAATGTTCGAAGAAGCTTGCAACTTTCTCTTAATTGTGTCATTGCATTTGTTTCCACTAGACTACGTTTGCAAAAATCATAATACGTGACATTTGTTCTAGAAATGATGAGGAATTTTTGTATTAGAGCACCACTTTGAAATGCCAAACTAAGACTCTGTTTTCTGGAAGCATTCAGTATACAAGGACATTTCTTTTTTACAGTATTTATTAACAAAGCTAATGACATTGACAAATTGAATTATTATGTGTGAGAAAATGCTTGAAAAGTACTGTGTAACGGAACAATGCCTTGGCTGCTTTATATTAATAAAGGACTGTCATCTTCATAGCTGCTCAAGTTAAGTTCATGTTCATTCATAACACCCAAAATGGGTGCTGTACTAACTGAAGTGATCTGTACTTAAAATTAGGCAAAAAAATCATGATTTACTATTTATAAAACCAAAATGGAGATATTACTTCATCAACAGCATTACAAAGATCATTAAGAAAGGTCTACCAAGCCGAGCCTCGTGGTAATTTTTTAACAAAGCACTTTAGTCGCTAATCGGTTTTATTGCCAACATTATGTAAAATTCATAATGCGAATTGATTCAGCTGTGAAATGAACAATGTCTAATTGTCCTTCAAGATATTCGGCATGTTCAGGGACTACATTTTAAATAAGAATCTGAATACGGCATGCACATGAGATGTTTACAATAAATACAGTGGTATCCCTCCCATTATGATAGTAGGAGAAAAATATATATAACTACCTTATTATTTGCTGTGGATTACATACATGTAATTCACAATTCTTAAGTACTGTAAATCTTGCATTCTTTTAATTGTGATTCAAATTTATATATGAAAGGGGAAAATCCATACGCACAGTTGTCATAATAGATGGAAAAAATAAAATAAGATGACCATTTAGCCAATTTAAAGTCAATAAAGTTTGCATAATTAACAGCTTTGTAATAAACGCTTAAAGCTAGAATGGGCAATAGATTCTAATGATTTTCAACATTCGGTTAGAATTTCAGGAAAATTTGATTCGCCACGAAGCCGACTTTATGTCTGATCTGCGGGAACCGGGAAAAGAAGTTGTTTTTTTCCCCTGATGTGTCTGCTAAATGGGCGCGACAACAAGGTGTTACCATGGGGCAAGAACTCTGGGAAGGAGAAAGGAACACCACGATGATCTGCTGACAGTAAGCCAATCCAGAGACGGCAGGCTATGTGATTGTACACCACAGTCGTATAAAACCAGTAAGTTTCTATCTCAGCACTTCACACTTCATATGGTAGCGTCCAGTGCTGCGATTGTGTGTGCTGGTACGATTCTTGCTGCCCAATTCCTAGCTGTTCTCTAGGGGGGATCTGTACCCCAAATAGCAGTCTATTAGGACAAAATCGATAGGAAGAACTCTGTTTGACTTTCATGATCGCAGTAGCGATTGGGTGGTCTAATCCTGGTTGTTCTTTAAGGGTGATCGTATACCCCAAATAGAGTTCATTTAGTTGACAAAAATCGAAAATATGAAGAAAGTGTTTGACTTCTGCATCTGCAGTAGTTGGCGTCAGTGTGGGGTATCTGGATAAACGCACATTGCAATACCTTTTGGGGACTTAGTTTACAGCCAGATGACGTTTAAATCCACATAGTTATACAGTGATTTGCTGAAATTACACTGTCAGTTGTGGGTATCTGTATATACGCACATGCAGATACCTCTGGTGGATATAGTTTCAGCCCATTTACGTGTTACAAATCCAAGTATAGTTTATACAGTGATTTTCACTGAAATTACACTTGTTAGTTGTGTGCATCTGTATAACGACAATTGTAATACTGTGGGGGCTCTAGTTTACAGCCAGATTTACGTGTGAAATCCCAATAGTTTATACAGTTGTTTTCGCTGAAATACACGGTCAGTTGGGGGTTATCTGTTATAACGGACATTGCAATACCTTTTGGGGCTTAGTTTAACGCCATATTACTTTTTTTTGTAAATCCACATACTTTATACAGTAATTTTCGCTAAATTATACTGTCAGTTGTGGGATATCTGTATTAAGGACATTGCAAATACGTTTTGGGGGCTCTAGTTAAAGCCCTATTCCAAAGCCATATTCATGTGAAATCCACCGTAGTTTGTACAGTGAATTTATCGCTGAAATGCACTGTCAGTTGGGGAGTATCTGTTATAACGCACATTTCAATACCTTTTGGGGGCTCTAGTTTGCCAGATTTACGTGTCAAATCCAAGAGTTTATAAACCACTTGTCAGACAGAAAGGTGGCAGGGTGGGTGGAGCAGGAAGAGTGGCAGCCACAGTAAGGGGATGTCGCAGGCAGGGGGACTGTGAGGCAGGTCATCTATTGGCAGTGTGTTGATTAACAACCCAAAGTTTGTGAATGGTTGACTAGGTCATTTCCAATTCCTCAAATAGAAACATTTGACAACCCCAGCCAAGAGTCCTTAGGTTCAATTAGTTGGCAGGGCCCAGGAGAGGTCAGCGGCCTTCACTGTCCTCAAAACCAGGCTTCTTGGCGTGTTCCTTTCCCGCAGCCAGAGAGCTACTCGGTGGTCGGGCTCCGCGCCACTATTCAGCGAGATGAGGTGCTGAGACAGTCAGCAGATGCTTTGCAGTGAAGAGGTGGGGAAGACTTCTTGCAGTGAGAACAGGCTGTGCATACTGACATCGGGGAGGGAGAGAGTAGCAGGACGGGAATGAAAACGGGGGGGGACAAAAAGGGGGAAAAACAAAAAAGGGAAACACAAAGTGACGATGATGTAGACGATCGCACTTGGAGCTGGGTTGTAGCACGGGGAATTCAATCATAGTCGGGGCGAAAAGAAGAAAAGAGAGTGTCAGATTGCGGAGTAGGCAGCAAGTCGCTACTGTGGCTGTGGAGTCAGCAGTTTTTTGGTGGCAAGCACGTTGCGAGGACGGGAGCCAAACGTTCCGCGGGGTACAAATCCCGATTCGCAGGCCCAAATAAGCAGGCCACAGCGGCCTCAGCGATGCAGCGGCGGTAGCTGGTAGTAGTGCTCAGTTTTGCAGAGTTTGTGGTTGCGGTGAAAAATTCCACCTCAGCGGTTTGTGGCATTTTGGAAAAGCAAGAGGAGGAGGCGTGGGTTATGTCGTATCTGCGGGCAGAATAGAAAGTGAAGCGGGCCAGGAGCTAACCTGGCACCAAGGCCTGCGCCAACACCATTAGCATCACCATTCCCAATGGCTTGGGAGGAAACAGGGTGTATAGATGCGGGGGGCCATCCTGCAGGCTCAGCAACAGCAACAGCAGCAGCAGCAGCAGAAACACTAGTGGCACACATGCTGTTTCAGCAAGTCAAGGCTAAGGCACCTCTGCCGAAGGGAGCTGTGTGTCTTGAATCATCTCCAGTCCAGCATAGCTCCTGATCCTCGCTACGCATGGTGCCAGAAGTCGGTTTGAGCGAGGCGATTACAAAAAGACAGAATCTATGACCTCCAGCCCCCTAAGGTTGCAGAAGCTGACCGGGACTCTGCACCTTCAGAGAACTAATGCTTGCTGCCGAACCGAGGTGGAAGAGTTTCAAGCAGCAATTTTTTTTCTATAAAAAGGCTGTGCCAGCCCTTCAACAATATGTACAACAGAAGGGGGGCCAGCCTTGAGCTTATCAGTTCTCAAGGTTGCACGGGCAGCAGCGGGACGTGTGGAGTGTAATATGGTCAGGCCAGTATGGTCCTTTATGGCCCCACTGGGTGAATGTGGCTTACCGCCCAGCCACACCAACAACTTCAAAAAGAGACGGCGCTTTCTCTGCCGCGCGTCAAACTCTGTACTGCGCCCAGTGTCCTTCCTCTCCTTCTCACCACCACCTCAGCCTCACAAGTGCTGCTCATCATAACCACATGATGCGGAACAGCAGTGTCACGCAGTTATACACCGGTTTGCATGGCGAACAAAGGACACAGGGGAGGGGAGGAACTGCTCCGCGTCGGCAGAAGAAAATCAATGTGGGCTTTCTCCGCAAACAACTAAAAATCTGAACCATGGTGACAGACAATCGGAGGAAAAGTGTCGCGCTGCAACCAGGAGGGATGGTTTCCATGCGCCCTGCATGGCACACTTGTCAATCTGGGAGTCAACAAGTTCCTGAAGTATTTACACCCATATATGCAAGACATTCTAAAAAGTGGCCAGGAATGTGCAACGCACTTCAGCCATTCTTAAAAGCAAAGCACACCCTCCTCGAGTTGCAGTGCCAGAAACGGCCCCCTACCGAACATAGTTGATAGGCAATGTTCCACCTGTTGAATTTTCAGCCTTCAGATGTTAGACCGACTCTGTATTGAAACAGAGAAAAGCCACAGTAATGATTTTTTGATGATGCAAGCGACCGATATCCCGTGTGTAACTTTGATGTCAGCACTGGCAGCTCATGCATGACACCTGCTGTTTGCTCAGGCCTTTTGAAGGAGGCCACGTTATTTGTCAGTCACCAGGACTGGCGGGATGAATAAATGTAAATTCCACGGCTTCATGTCCGGAACTTCATGCTGCAAGAAATCTGTTCTGGTTCAGGGCACGGGGAAGTGGAGACTAACATCTAAATGGCCACATGAGTACGGGGGGGCTGAACTGGGGAGGAGGATGGACATTGGGCACAACAGAGTCTGGTTGCAATTGGTGGTTTTTCTACTCAGTGACAGGAGAGGAGGAAGCAGGAGCAATCCGGGAGGATGGTAGGTAGAAGCGAGGGACAGGGCAGATGATCCAGCAGCACCGTGGCAATCTTACTGTGGATATGGAGACCGGGAGTCCCTCAGAGTCAATTGCGTGGATGGCCGCAGCATGTGCTTGAATAGGACAGCCGAATAGTTCCCATCCTGCATAGGGATGACTATCCACCTCTTGGACCCTCGCTACCGGTCCAAAAAAATGGGTGACTTTTTCCTGCTGCTGAGAGGAAGGAACAAAGGGTATTACTATAGAGACAATTGAGCCACAGTTGGCTCGATGCCCTATGTGCGCAATTGTTCCATCCTCTGTCAGGTTCTGACGGGGGCTTCCTGGGCACTCATGCTTCACGTACTACTACTAGGATGCTGTGGGGAGCTGGCGTGGGTAGGAGCAGTAGCAGTCCATAAACAGTTGTCTTAAGGCTGGATTCTTAATGAGCAATTTCCTTCACCCGCCTTAGTGAGGAGGGTAGGTGCCACCGGCCAGCAGCAGCAGGACATGAAGCAGACTCTGCACAAGCAGGTCGTGGCTACTTGACAGCCCTGTACCACCTGAGGTAGAGGATACCATTGACTCCTAGGCCAGCCAAACTTGATGAGTGGCCGCAAACTTGACAGAGGGGTTTGCAGTAGGGAAGCGTCCTTCCCGGCCAGTTCCCTAGTGTGGCATCAGAGAGGGGGTTCAGTGTGGAGTGGGCCATCGTTACTACCAGGAGAATCCCGCTTGTCAACCCTAATGTGGAGAGACTCTCTGGGGTTGTTATATTCTTCCGAAGCTCCTCATCTTTCCTCTTCTAGGACCTTTGTTCAAGATGAATCAGTGGGAAGCGCCAAGATTTCCACTCACCAATGCCTAATGATCAGATTGATCAGCCATGACGCCTCCTCCAAACGTTGGAAATGAGTCGGGGTTCTAATACCGCCTAGCTACTATTCTGTTATGCTGCCACCCGCCTGATTGCCACAATCTGCTCTAGTGCACCATTCTGCTCTACCATCTTACCAGGACTGAATTGTCCGCCACATCCACACTACATCATGGTGCCACCTCGGCGGGATCCTGCTGCTTCTGATGCCACCCTTCAAATAATCTTGTGCCACTCTGCGGCTCCTGCTGCTGTTCTATGACGCCTTCACACTATACATTGTGACACTCTGTGGGCTCTGTGCTTCTGAGGCCACCTTCACACTATATCATTGTTCCACTCTGCGTGCTCCTGCTGCTCGGACAACCACCTTCAACTATATCATTGTGCTACTCTGCGGGGGGGCTACTGCTGCTTCTGGATGCCACCTTCACACTAATCATTGTTCCACTCTGTGGGCTCCTGCTGCTTACTGATGCCACCTACACTATTATCATTGTGCCATTCAGGCTCCTGCTGCTACTGATGCCACTTCACACTATATCATTCGTGCCACTTGCGGGCTCCGGCTGATGCTTTTGATGCCACCATTACACTTATATCATTGGCCACTCTGTCGCTCTTCGTGCCTTCTGATGCCACCTTAACATATAGCATTGTGCCACTCTGTGGGCGCCTGCTGCTACTGATGCCACCTTCACACTATATCATGTGCCACCTGCGGGATCCTGTGCTACTCGATGGCCACCTTCAAACTCAATCATTGCGGGGGCTCCTGCTGATACTGAGCCACCTTCACACTATACATTGTGCCAACTAGTGCGGGATCCTGCTGCTGCTTTGATGCACAATACAGATATATCATTGGGCCACTCTGTCGCTCTTTCTGTGCTTCTGATGCCACATCACACATAGATTTGTGCCACTCTGTGGGCTCCTGTGCCTACTGATGCCACCTTCACACTATATCATGTATGCCACTCTGCGGGTCCTGCTGCTTCTGATTGCCACCTTCACACGATATCATTGCGGGCTCCTATGCATGATGCCACCTTCACACTATCTCATTGTGCCACTCTGCGGGCTCATGCTGCTGCTTTTGATGCCACCAACACACTTATATCATTGTGCCACTCTGCAGCACTTGATGAGTTGATTGCCACATTATCAACACTATTGCTTGTGCCACTCTGCGGGCTACTGCTGCTACGATGCCACGTCACACTATATCATTGTGCCACTCTGCAGGCTCCTGCTTCTACTGATGCCACCTCACACTATATTCATTGGTACTCTGCGGGCTCTGCTGTGTTGCTTGCTGACTTTTGATTGCCACCAACACACTATATCATGGTTCACCCTACTGTAGCTCTTGCTCCTTTCTGATGCAACCTTCACACTACATCATGTGTGCCACTTGACGGGCTCCAGTGCTACGGAGCACCTTCACACTAATCCATGTGCCACTCTGCGGGCTCCTGCTGCTGATGCTTTTGAGCCAACCCAACACACTATATCATTGTGCCACTCTGCCGCTTTGCTGTGCTTCTGATGCCACCCAACACACTATATCATTGTGCACTCTGAGGGCCCTGCTGACTTCTGATGCCACCAACCACACTTTATCATTGTGACACTCGTGGGCTATTCGCTGTACTGCTCTGATGCCAACCTTCACATATCTCATGTGCCACTATGCGGGCAGCTACTGCTGCTGGGGGCTGCTTACTGATGCCACCACCGCACTATATCATTGTTGCCCACTCTGCAGCTCCTCGGCTTCCACATCTTAATTACCCAAAAAATAAGGTTATTCCTCAAAAGACCCACACTCTCCGGTTTTTGGTTGTGTCAGTATTTATATATTATTTAGTGATTGGCTTTGGCAACATCGGCGCCGGCTTTCATGCAACACAGAAATTGGGGAGCGGCCACCATTGAGAGGATCCGACAGATTCAGACAGAGAACGGGAATTTAAACTAAAAAATTGTTGTCACAAGCCATGGCACTACATGCAAATGGAGGAAGATAGTGAACTCCGGGGGACCTGAGTGGGGAGGAGGGAGGAAGAAACGCATGCAGGATATCAGGGCACGGGATTCTTGAATTACGGAAAGTGTATGGTCGTGCGACAATGCACTTTAGGGAGCTCATATGGACCGTTGTAAGTAAGTGTGCCACACAATATCTCTTCAAGAAGGAATGAAAAGGCAGAACTGATAATGTGCAACATTCAGGTAGAGTAGGTTTCACATGGGAACAATGTGAAAAGTTATGTTGGTGTTTTTTTTAATCAGATGACCATGTGTTAGAGGACCACAAGCTGCAATCTGTAATGCAGAAACCACTAAAGACTGAAAACAGCAATCATCAGTTGTCAAGCGGCTGTTTCCTCGTGTAAGATGTATGTAATTTCATATATTCAGAATAAATAACAATGCATTTGCACTGCTTGTCTATCGGCATCACTGCAGTTCTTCTCCACTTGCATGGATAACAAAGCAGCAGGATGGTTCTTGCTGAGACCCGGAGAGAAGGAAAGAACCAGGACCAGTTTATTGATAATTTATGGACCCTGAAGTCTCATTCTCACTGGTGTGTGAAGGTTTAAGCATAGTTAAAGGTCTTACAGACCAAGTGCCTGCTCAGTTCAGACATCGTCGCACCACAGGCCAACGTTTGGCTAATTAGTGAAGCCTAAAACGGACCTCCTTAAGCTGGTGAGAATCTGGGAACACCCAGTATTTATGTTATGAAACTACACAATGGCCAAAAAAAAGAACTTTCATTAGAAAGGAAGGTCAATTCTACATTGTACCCCTCAAAAAAAAACAAACAGACTCTAACAGAAGCAGACGAGAGTGGGTAGGCCCGCTGCTCAACTAGAAAGACAAGACAGTACCATAGCGTCTCTAGTTGAGGAAAACCGACACACACATCCCAAGCTCACCAAACTGGCAGCTCTAAATTTAAAAAGTACCCACCAAAACCGTGTCAAATCTCTCAGTGATGAGGCAATAACAGGAAAGCTGGCCTTCAGGGTGAGTGGCAAAAGAAAAAGCTTATCTGAGAGGCTGATACAAAGAAAAGATTAATATGGGCAAAAAGACACACCCCACCCCTCTGTTACAGAAGGCAAGATGGAAAAGGGTCATGGACAGACCAATCAGAGTGAAGTGTTTGACCCACAGAAGAAGCATTTGAAGAGGTAAAAACTGAAAACATGTTGGAAGATTGATGGACACCATCTGTCACATGGTGGGGTATCGCAAGGTTTGGAGTTGGCTTTGGTGCTGGTAAAGGGGATGATTGTACAAGGTCAAAGGGATTTTGCAATAAAGCCTACTAAACCCTATAATAAATTCTATGCCATTTTTTATAACAATATCTCACAAAAAATAACTGCAAAATTGTTTGAGGTAGTGGACCAAAAACATATGCCTGCCAGAGAACTGGGAAACAAAATGCAAAAATCTCAGCTGGTAGAGCAATAAATAAAATACAACTGTGGCAAACTTGGCAAGCTTATAAGGGGATTAGAAACTTCAAACACCCTTAAAATCCGTGCAGTGGAGGCAATGGTATCCTCCTTGGAATACCCTTAAATCCTGCCACCAATGCCCTTTTGTTGTTTTGTTGGATGAAACACCAGCACCATCTGTTGTTAATGGGAATTCCATAATTAGTATTTGTAAAGATTAATGCAGTGGTGAGAATAATTTAAAGTAAAGGGGTATTTCACCTTTGAATAATTAATATTATTGCTGTATGATGAAAAAAATACAGATTCCCATATAATTCTGTATCAATTACTCATAGTTGTCTAATCTCTGCTTCTGTATTCTATAGACCAACCATGGTCAATTTTCTGTTCACTGAAGTATCAGGAGGTTTCTGTAGAATGCAACAGGCAGAGATCTAGTAAATTGGAGGAATGATAAGAAAGGGGGGTAGTTTGGAATTGTTATAACTTGTGCATTATTTAAACAATAACAATTGCTTGTTGAAAATATTAATACCCCTTTACTTTTTATCTTATAAATAAAAAGCTCTTCACACTATATCATTGTGCCACTCTGCGGGCTCCTGCTGCTGCTTTTGATGCCACCAATACACTATATCATTGTGCCACTCTGTCGCTCTTTCTGCTGCTTCTGATGCCACCTTCACACTATAGCATTGTGCCACTCTGTGGGCTCCTGCTGCTACTGATGCCACCTTCACACTATATCATTGTGCCACTCTGCGGGCTCCTGCTGCTACTGATGCCACCTTCACACTATATCATTGTGCCACTCTGCGGGCTCCTGCTGCTGCTGCTTTTGATGCCACCAACACACTATATCATTGTGCCACTCTGCCGCTCTTGCTGCTGCTTCTGATGCCACCAACACACTATATCATTGTGCCACTCTGAGGGCTCCTGCTGCTTCTGATGCCACCAACACACTTTATCATTGTGCCACTCTGTGGGCTCTTCCTGCTGCTACTGCTACTGATGCCACCTTCACACTATATCATTGTGCCACTCTGCGGGCTCCTGCTGCTGCTGCTACTGATGCCACCAACGCACTATATCATTGTGCCACTCTGCAGGCTCCTGCGGCTTCCACATCTCACTTTACCATAACCAACATAAGGTTATTCCTCAAAAGACCCACACTCTCCGTTTTTGGTTCTTGTCATTTATTTATATATATAGTGATTGGATTTTGGCACATCGGCGCCGGCTTTCATGCAACAGAAATTGGGGGAGCGGGCCATTGGAGGATCCGACAGATTCAGACAGAGCACGGGATTTAACTTAAAAATTGTGTCACAAGCCATGCACTTACATGCACTGGGAGGAAGATAGTGAACTCCGGCGGACCTGAGTGGGGAAGCAACGCATGCAGGATATCAGGCGCACGGTTTCTTGAATTACGGTACAGTGTATTGTCGTTGGACAATGCACTTTCGGGATCTCCTCTGGACCGTGTAAGTAAGTGTGCCCCAATATCTTCTTCAAGAAGTGAATGACAAATGGCATAACTGATTAATGTTGCAACATCATGTAGTAGGTTTCACATGAGAACACATGTGAAATGTTATTTGTTTTGTGTTTTTTTTAATCAGATGACATGTGTTAGATTGTACCACAAGCTGCCATCTGTTAATGCAGAAACCACATAAAGACTTGCAAACAGCAATCATCAGTTGTCAAGCTGCTGTTTCCTTCAGTGTACATGATGTATGTAATTTCATATATCAGCATAAATAACAATGCATTTGCACTGCTGTCTATCGGCATCACTGCAGTTTCTTCTCCACTTGCTTGGATAACAGGAGCAGGATGGTTCTTTGGCTGAGACCCGGAGAGAAGACAGGACCAGTTTATTGATAATTCTATGGACCCTGAATCTCATTATCACTGTGTGTGAAAGGTTTAAGCATAGTTAAAGGGTCTTATCAGAAACACCAATTCAGCTCAGGTCCAGACATCTGCCACCACAGTGGCCAACGTTTGGGCTGATTATGAAGCTATAAAAACTGACCTTCCCTTTATAGCTGGTTGAGAATCTGGAGCAACCCATTATGTATTATTATGAAACTACTACAATGGCCAAAAAAGAACTTTCATTAAATGACGGCAATTCCCATTAGGCACGTTAGCTAAGACACTTGAAGATTTCCTACAACGTGTGTACTACTCCCTCAAAACAAACACAAACAGACTCTAACCCGAGCAGCCGAGAACGTGGATGAGGCCCCGCTGCTCAACTACGGAGGACAAGACAAGTACTTAGAGTCCTAGTTTGAGAGAACCGACACATCCCAGGTCACATCAACTGCAGCTTCATTAACAAGTACCCACCAAAAGCCAGTGATTAGGCAACTACAGGAAACTTGCCTGTCAGGGTCGAGTGGCAAGAAAAAGGCTTATCCTGAGACTGGCTGATAAGAAAAGAGATTATATATGGGCAAAGAACACATACAGTTAGACGAGGAAAAATTGGAACAGGTGTCATGGACAACAAATCTAAGTTTTGAAGTTGGTGTTGGATCCCACAGAAGAGCATTTGAAATGGGAAACAAACTGAAACATTTTGGTAGAGTGAGGACACATCGGTCACGCATGGTGGATGTATGCAAATGGTTTGGATTTGCTTTGTGCTGGTAAAGTTGGAGATTTGTACAGAGTTCAAAAGGGATTTTAATAATCCTCGTAAACCCTATAAATTATACTATTGCCATTTTTTACCACTAACGCTACACAAAAAATACAGTGCAAAATTTTTGAGGTAGTGGACCAAAAACTTATTATTTCCCAGCTGGGAACAAAAAATGCAAAAATCTCAGCGGGTAGGAGTGCAATAAGATAAATACAACTTGTGGCGAAAATTGGCAACTTATACGGGTTAGATCTCAATACACCCTTAAAAGTCCAGTTCAGTGGGGCAATGGTATCCTCCTTGGAAGTAGCGCCCTTAACTCCTTGCCACCAATGCCCTTTTTTGTTTTTTGGTTTGTGAACAACACACCAAGACTGTTAGTTAATGAAGTCCTTGAATCAATATTTGTGAAAGATTATATCCGGTGGGTAGATCTAATTTGTAAAGTTAAAGGGTATTAGCCACGTTGAATAATTAATATAGTGCTTTAATATAAAAATAATACAGATTTCCCATATACTTCGTATCAATTACTCATATTTTTCTAAATCTCTGCTTGCTGTCATTCTATAGAACTTCTATGTTACTTCCAGTGGACAGAAATCTGACCATGGTCACTCACACGGCCATTAGTATAAAATAAGAGTAATCAAGAGCAACGTGGTTATAATGACCATTGTGACCATGTCAAATTTCTGTTTCACGAAGTAATCGATTAGAAGGTTTTCTGTAAATGCAGCAGCAGAGATCTGAAAGACTCTGAGGAATGATAAGAAATTATGGAAATCTTGTATAAACTTTTCATTATTAAACAATAACACTTGCGTGTGAATGATAATACCCTTTATTATATCTTAGTATAACCAGCTTTCGCCCCTGTTAACATTAGTACTTTTAAGTATTAGGGTGTGAAAACAATATTTATGATGCACAATTATTTTTGATTCCTAGTTAATTTGCAAGACTAACCTATTTGTTCTTTGCCAATCTCAGTCGTCTTAAAAAAAGCCTGGTTATTGAAAAGCCAACTAGCTTCTGGAATATGTGTATTTTTTTCTACGAGGGAAGGTAACATGCATAATTACTTTAACTGCTGCTTGTACCCATTACCTTTATCTATATTTGAATAAAACACTTTTCAAAGAATAAACACAGGTAATACCCATACTGTTCCCATTATAAACTAGAACCACCAATTGGATATATTAGAAAAAATACAATATTTTCAAAAAGGAAGGTAAAACATAATAATCGTCCCTGCTGGTAGTATCACCAATATACAATCCATTACACGTTTAATACGGGTTACAGGTTTCTACTTTATTAGTCACAAAGAAAC
Organism: Engystomops pustulosus; assembly: GCA_019512145.1. Lineage (NCBI taxonomy): Eukaryota > Metazoa > Chordata > Amphibia > Anura > Leptodactylidae > Engystomops > Engystomops pustulosus. The sequence goes on along the minus strand of CM033644.1, from coordinate 120,421,769 downwards.
TCACCTACACAAGCATTATTTGTCTGAGGAGAATTGGTGATATGTACCCTGTTTGTTTAACCTATGATAGATATGTTAAATTAAATACTTTATACATTATTTCCCGAAATCCTTGAATACAACAACTCGAGTAGACTTGTAACAATATTATCAAGTACCCTTATAAATTTTGGGGTAGTTATACAATGTAACTCATTAAAACTGACTAAATAGTGCTCCTCTACAGCAACAACTTCCCTGTTTCGTGATTACTTTCGAGATATGATAGAACATCTATGATTAGTTGATTGTCATTAGTCATTTCTATTTAAGCTTTTTGCTCTGATTATTTTCAAAGGACCAAACATTAAAATTAGGCCTTCATTGGTCACTTAAATGTATTTTTGTTAATGGAATTGAGGTGACATGATTAGGAGAGGAGGGGTTCATAACTAAAACACTTCAAAATTGCTGCAAAGTTCAAATCAATGGGGCCACGATTTACTAAGGTCCTCAGCCACGAATCCCGTCGTTTTCCCGAGTATTTCCTCTTTGCGCGGGTCTTTCACGATTGTGCGGCTGATCGCGATGATTTTTTGGCTCAATCGCGCCGACTTCGCGCGACAGGAAATCGGGCCTTGCCACCGTACAAACCCAAGATTCGGAAAACCGCTGAATTTAAAAAGCCAATTTTTGTCGCACGCAAGAATCAAGCACTCCATACACCAGAAAAAAGCAGTACTCCAGCGGACCGTCGCGCAGCAGCGACCCTGTGAATATCGTCGGCCACGGAGTGTAAAGAAAGAGGATAGAGGTAAGGGGGAAAGAAGAGGGGGGGTGGAAACTTAGTGATCCCGCGAACCCGAATCAGCGTACGGAGTAACCCGCCGCTGAGATCTCTACTGAACCGTAGTCAACTTGCCCCAATATGATGGATTTCAACATTCAAGTTGTGCAAAATCCTTGAAAATATGGAAGTATTTCTGAACTTCTGTAAGACGTTGGATGTGGGTAGCATAGTATGACACTGTTTGCGGACAATGATGGATGGGCAATGGAAATATTAAATAAATTAGATTTCAAACTCCACAAGAGGCAACATGTGGCTGTGAAGAAGATTGGTTGTTTGTGGCCTAATAAAGTAGATACAGAACACAACAACCACAATCAAAAGACATCACCTGTCACTAGGTGTCATAGGTGTATGTGACTCTCCTCTATTTTCTTTGGTACTGTGTATGATCGGAGATGGTTGATTTTTGTTATGAGCACATTTGGGCTCTATGTGGTAGTGCAGATCCTGGATTTCCCACTGTTACATTAAGTACTTAGTGTGTGAACAATATTTATGATATTGCAGGATGGTTTAAGCATAGTTAAAGGGTCTTATCAGACCAAGTGCTGCTCAGTCCCTGCAAAGTGAAGAATAGTGTATTTCAATGGTTTCTTAACAAGTAAAACATCTGCAAACATCTGAAAAAATTTTTTTGCACTGTTCTTTTTCGTTCAGTTTTATTAAAAAAAATGCTGGGTCTCCCATTGATTCATGGGGCTCGTTATTCGGACGAGCACCGAGCATGCTGGAAAGTTGTCTCGAAATAACGGCACGCCGAGCATTTTTAGTGCTCGCCTATTGCTAATAGAGATCTCTCTTGTGGACTGCAAATCAAATGGTTCCAAAACTTAAAAGTTTATAGGAGAAAGACTTATAGGATAGATGATAAGTTAGAAACACCAAATATATTTCTATATCTAGATCTAGTTTTGTGGTAACGGCACCAAATTGAATTTGAATATTTTCTGACATCTTTTAAAATGGGGGCTATCTACTGCTGTGGTTAATACCAGAAGATACGACTGTTCTTGATGAAAAATCTGTGTTTTAGCGGAGAAATACGGTTATATACCAATGACAGGGGTAATGGTAGCAACTTCAGTTCAGATTGAGGCAGAGTCGTATTGAACAAGTTCTGCAAATCAAATCTTTCAGGCTCACTCATCTTTATGCAATGCAACAAAAGAAAGGCAGCTGTGAGTAGAGAAGTGTCATTTAGATTATTTGCAAAGTCTAGCCTCATGCCTAGGTACAAGTAAATATTCAATCATATATAAAGTTCAAAATATTAAGAAAACACAAAGGTTACCAAACTTGCGTGAAAGTCATAGGCTTGGGGGTTAACTTGGACTTACTGAATGGTTTTTTTTTTTTTTCTTCAGAAACCATTTTTTTCTTTAAGGAAGCAGGTAATATATTTTATGCTTTACCAGTACAATGATTTAAAAAAAAAAACTTTTAAAAAAACCGACCAAGTGAAGCGTAAAAGAAGCAATAATATCAGTCTAAGTGACCAGCTGATTAGATAGAATAGAAAACAGGGAGAATTATAGCCACAAAGGGAAGTAACATGGACCATTTTCATATCATAATTAACCAGTGCTGCTTGCTTTTCTGTTAATTTTCTTCATCCTGTAATACTCTCCCCCTTCGTTAATGTAAGATACACATGTGCTGGTTGTTTTCTTGCCTTTGATTCATGCCATAACACATTTTGTACATCTAGGATAATTCTAAGCCCCCAATTCAAAGTATTATACTGATATTAGTGTACTCAAAAAGTAGGTATATTTTCCATTTCTTCTTCATTCCTAGCTCTGCACAAATGAATAAAATTTTCAAATCTTAGTTTCTATGCCCATTACGATGATGTGTGAAATGTTTACATAGATGTAACAGAATTAGTTTCATATTAAAAGCTAATTTTGCAGTATGTGTTTCAGTTTGGGAAGATCCACAAATTTTCTGTTACAAACAGTCTAGAGAAACAGAGTTGTTAAGTTAATGCGGAAATTAATAGGTTTTGTATAGTGGAAAAACAAAACCTGAATTACAACAGTAGGATGTATTCCTTATGGATAAAAAATCCTTCCTATAATCATCCTGTGTTAAAAAACATGTGTTTTTCAGTAACTAGTTTATTTTTTATTTATGGTAGCTACATTGGTTACAATACAGAAAATTTTTAGCAATCAGTTGCCAACAGGTCTACTTGACGGGGTCTTGGAGTCACACTGGACACATGGTGAAAAATAGAATAGTTGATTCCAGAGGAAGAGATTGATAAAACCAAGATATCGGACAACAATGATGCTATATTTAAAACTCGCACCAGAGTAAGTTATATGTAAAGTAGACAATGGTCATCAATGTTGGTATTTGTCTCCATGGAAATCAATCGTACTGCCCCTGGGTAGATAAGCTAATTCACTCATACATTACAGGAACCATATCTTTGAAGCAAATTGGGAGGCCCCAATCACACAAATGTATGGGGGTCAGTGATAAGGCACATAATTGGCGCTGTATATGGCCCCCATTACGGTTTTGTATTCTGGTTAAGGTGCAGGGGAGTGAAGTGAAAAACGGGATGCCATTTGAGGATTGGGGATGCGAAAGGTCTTTTATGATCCATACTTACTTAATATATATCAGTCCATATTGATGAAACAATACACTTGTTAATATTATTGCAGTCTCTGGTAAATGTAAAGACTTGGTTACATTTTTTATACAGAATGCAAAAGATTCTAATTAATTGGCGATCCAAATAGTGTAAATCAGAGATTGTGTTAGAAATTGGTCTGATCCTCAAGATGCTGTATTCAAGTCTTGGAAATGAAGTCATGAATGATTGTGTTATACAGTGTTTTCCTGTACTTTCAAGTCACCCCTACTCAAAAAAAATTACCCATCTAGAAACATATACTATATTGCCCATTAAAAGATCAACCTGAGCACAGTATGACTACCCTCTTATGACATCCCTTTTTACGTACACATATATCCCACACAGATTGTTTTGTCAAACATAGCGCTTGACTTTCAAAAAACTACAACAATAAAAATAAGTACAGTACGCAGTATATTGCAAATCTCTCTACCAACAAATCTTTCAGAACTGCAATCAGGTCATTTGTCACTTGTAATTATTACATCAACATGCATATTACTGAGTATTTTATAATCCAAAATGTTTCTTTTTAGCAAGATAACAGATACCAGTTGTCGTACATTGGATGTACTGGTTTATTTCTTGATATTCTACGGTCATTCATTTACAAGAAATGGTCACAAACCAGTTACTGAACATGATGGTTTGTTCGCAATGCTACGGTAACCGAACAAATTATCTTCATACAATGATTAATATTACTGCTTAATGATTTCTGACAAAGACGAAAGATGCAAAGAATTAATTTTGATTATGCAGCGGGTGAGAAACAAAAATATGAGCCATAGCCACCACAATTACGATTAGAATTTTAAAAAAATCAATAAAAAAAAATAATACATTTGTTGTATAATTATATTTGTGATTTACTGTGAATTTTTCCTTTCCTTTCCTTCTTTTTTCAGCCCACCACAATTTTGCTTATAACTGCCTGTGCATCATTTTTGCAGAACCAAAATTGCCACATAACACAATGGCCAATTTATATTAAAGTGATGCCGCCAGGTTTATGTTGAGGCTGGCACTGTGACAAGACAGAAAAAATGGCACCTAAAGGGGCGTGTTAGTGCATAGTGAGATTTGAGTACATTATACTGGAAGGCATACAATTCTGTCTGCACCAAATTCTGACAGCATGAACAAATTGCTGACAAAAAAAAAATTGTGCCCACTTCGGAGCAGTGCAGGAGCGCCAATTAAATGAAGCCCCATGTGCACCAGTTTTAATTACTTGGCACTACTCTGCACACCAACAGAGTACAGGCTCACTAAGTTTGATACATGTAGGCAGTAAGTTTAGTGTAACAGGGCTAAATCTATGTCCCTCACTGAAGTCCTAAATATATATAGATATATATATATATATATTCTTAATAAAATATGACAATGACGTGCCCTTTACATAAAAACATATACTTGACCTGATATATAAATATTACTACAAACACTGATCAATGGAGATATGTATATAGTACCACTAAAAAGTATTACAAAGAATTGTACATAGCATATCCCAATGCGATTATTATATGTGCTCCCTAATGGATTCTATACAAGACCCCTAATTATTTTACCTTTGATTCTTTATGGGCAGTACCAGGGCTGCCAATAGCATTAATATAGGGGTCCATTGAAGCATGGCATTTCAATTTTACAAACATAAGATTGACATAAATACTGAATCCAAAGATTAAAATAAGTAAATATATAATATCTTTAACACTGACTTGATTCTTGGAAACATGTCACTATAATTCTGGAAATGTGAAAAAATCTATTTAAGCGGAGACTAATATACAGTGCCATATTCTATTTCAGTGATGTGTGATACTGACAGCAGTGAAAACTGTACAGTTATTGGCATCTTTATAATAAAAAAAGGCTGTTGTTCAGTAACAAGTCTACCGTGCATAGAATATAAAAATTCTTTATGTTATAAGGGTAGCAATGAATGTATTGTATTAATGTAAAGATGGTGAGATGATAGATGTAATTGTTACCATTAAAGGTCACTGCTTATGAATGTTCGAAGAAGCTTGCAACTTTCTCTTAATTGTGTCATTGCATTTGTTTCCACTAGACTACGTTTGCAAAAATCATAATACGTGACATTTGTTCTAGAAATGATGAGGAATTTTTGTATTAGAGCACCACTTTGAAATGCCAAACTAAGACTCTGTTTTCTGGAAGCATTCAGTATACAAGGACATTTCTTTTTTACAGTATTTATTAACAAAGCTAATGACATTGACAAATTGAATTATTATGTGTGAGAAAATGCTTGAAAAGTACTGTGTAACGGAACAATGCCTTGGCTGCTTTATATTAATAAAGGACTGTCATCTTCATAGCTGCTCAAGTTAAGTTCATGTTCATTCATAACACCCAAAATGGGTGCTGTACTAACTGAAGTGATCTGTACTTAAAATTAGGCAAAAAAATCATGATTTACTATTTATAAAACCAAAATGGAGATATTACTTCATCAACAGCATTACAAAGATCATTAAGAAAGGTCTACCAAGCCGAGCCTCGTGGTAATTTTTTAACAAAGCACTTTAGTCGCTAATCGGTTTTATTGCCAACATTATGTAAAATTCATAATGCGAATTGATTCAGCTGTGAAATGAACAATGTCTAATTGTCCTTCAAGATATTCGGCATGTTCAGGGACTACATTTTAAATAAGAATCTGAATACGGCATGCACATGAGATGTTTACAATAAATACAGTGGTATCCCTCCCATTATGATAGTAGGAGAAAAATATATATAACTACCTTATTATTTGCTGTGGATTACATACATGTAATTCACAATTCTTAAGTACTGTAAATCTTGCATTCTTTTAATTGTGATTCAAATTTATATATGAAAGGGGAAAATCCATACGCACAGTTGTCATAATAGATGGAAAAAATAAAATAAGATGACCATTTAGCCAATTTAAAGTCAATAAAGTTTGCATAATTAACAGCTTTGTAATAAACGCTTAAAGCTAGAATGGGCAATAGATTCTAATGATTTTCAACATTCGGTTAGAATTTCAGGAAAATTTGATTCGCCACGAAGCCGACTTTATGTCTGATCTGCGGGAACCGGGAAAAGAAGTTGTTTTTTTCCCCTGATGTGTCTGCTAAATGGGCGCGACAACAAGGTGTTACCATGGGGCAAGAACTCTGGGAAGGAGAAAGGAACACCACGATGATCTGCTGACAGTAAGCCAATCCAGAGACGGCAGGCTATGTGATTGTACACCACAGTCGTATAAAACCAGTAAGTTTCTATCTCAGCACTTCACACTTCATATGGTAGCGTCCAGTGCTGCGATTGTGTGTGCTGGTACGATTCTTGCTGCCCAATTCCTAGCTGTTCTCTAGGGGGGATCTGTACCCCAAATAGCAGTCTATTAGGACAAAATCGATAGGAAGAACTCTGTTTGACTTTCATGATCGCAGTAGCGATTGGGTGGTCTAATCCTGGTTGTTCTTTAAGGGTGATCGTATACCCCAAATAGAGTTCATTTAGTTGACAAAAATCGAAAATATGAAGAAAGTGTTTGACTTCTGCATCTGCAGTAGTTGGCGTCAGTGTGGGGTATCTGGATAAACGCACATTGCAATACCTTTTGGGGACTTAGTTTACAGCCAGATGACGTTTAAATCCACATAGTTATACAGTGATTTGCTGAAATTACACTGTCAGTTGTGGGTATCTGTATATACGCACATGCAGATACCTCTGGTGGATATAGTTTCAGCCCATTTACGTGTTACAAATCCAAGTATAGTTTATACAGTGATTTTCACTGAAATTACACTTGTTAGTTGTGTGCATCTGTATAACGACAATTGTAATACTGTGGGGGCTCTAGTTTACAGCCAGATTTACGTGTGAAATCCCAATAGTTTATACAGTTGTTTTCGCTGAAATACACGGTCAGTTGGGGGTTATCTGTTATAACGGACATTGCAATACCTTTTGGGGCTTAGTTTAACGCCATATTACTTTTTTTTGTAAATCCACATACTTTATACAGTAATTTTCGCTAAATTATACTGTCAGTTGTGGGATATCTGTATTAAGGACATTGCAAATACGTTTTGGGGGCTCTAGTTAAAGCCCTATTCCAAAGCCATATTCATGTGAAATCCACCGTAGTTTGTACAGTGAATTTATCGCTGAAATGCACTGTCAGTTGGGGAGTATCTGTTATAACGCACATTTCAATACCTTTTGGGGGCTCTAGTTTGCCAGATTTACGTGTCAAATCCAAGAGTTTATAAACCACTTGTCAGACAGAAAGGTGGCAGGGTGGGTGGAGCAGGAAGAGTGGCAGCCACAGTAAGGGGATGTCGCAGGCAGGGGGACTGTGAGGCAGGTCATCTATTGGCAGTGTGTTGATTAACAACCCAAAGTTTGTGAATGGTTGACTAGGTCATTTCCAATTCCTCAAATAGAAACATTTGACAACCCCAGCCAAGAGTCCTTAGGTTCAATTAGTTGGCAGGGCCCAGGAGAGGTCAGCGGCCTTCACTGTCCTCAAAACCAGGCTTCTTGGCGTGTTCCTTTCCCGCAGCCAGAGAGCTACTCGGTGGTCGGGCTCCGCGCCACTATTCAGCGAGATGAGGTGCTGAGACAGTCAGCAGATGCTTTGCAGTGAAGAGGTGGGGAAGACTTCTTGCAGTGAGAACAGGCTGTGCATACTGACATCGGGGAGGGAGAGAGTAGCAGGACGGGAATGAAAACGGGGGGGGACAAAAAGGGGGAAAAACAAAAAAGGGAAACACAAAGTGACGATGATGTAGACGATCGCACTTGGAGCTGGGTTGTAGCACGGGGAATTCAATCATAGTCGGGGCGAAAAGAAGAAAAGAGAGTGTCAGATTGCGGAGTAGGCAGCAAGTCGCTACTGTGGCTGTGGAGTCAGCAGTTTTTTGGTGGCAAGCACGTTGCGAGGACGGGAGCCAAACGTTCCGCGGGGTACAAATCCCGATTCGCAGGCCCAAATAAGCAGGCCACAGCGGCCTCAGCGATGCAGCGGCGGTAGCTGGTAGTAGTGCTCAGTTTTGCAGAGTTTGTGGTTGCGGTGAAAAATTCCACCTCAGCGGTTTGTGGCATTTTGGAAAAGCAAGAGGAGGAGGCGTGGGTTATGTCGTATCTGCGGGCAGAATAGAAAGTGAAGCGGGCCAGGAGCTAACCTGGCACCAAGGCCTGCGCCAACACCATTAGCATCACCATTCCCAATGGCTTGGGAGGAAACAGGGTGTATAGATGCGGGGGGCCATCCTGCAGGCTCAGCAACAGCAACAGCAGCAGCAGCAGCAGAAACACTAGTGGCACACATGCTGTTTCAGCAAGTCAAGGCTAAGGCACCTCTGCCGAAGGGAGCTGTGTGTCTTGAATCATCTCCAGTCCAGCATAGCTCCTGATCCTCGCTACGCATGGTGCCAGAAGTCGGTTTGAGCGAGGCGATTACAAAAAGACAGAATCTATGACCTCCAGCCCCCTAAGGTTGCAGAAGCTGACCGGGACTCTGCACCTTCAGAGAACTAATGCTTGCTGCCGAACCGAGGTGGAAGAGTTTCAAGCAGCAATTTTTTTTCTATAAAAAGGCTGTGCCAGCCCTTCAACAATATGTACAACAGAAGGGGGGCCAGCCTTGAGCTTATCAGTTCTCAAGGTTGCACGGGCAGCAGCGGGACGTGTGGAGTGTAATATGGTCAGGCCAGTATGGTCCTTTATGGCCCCACTGGGTGAATGTGGCTTACCGCCCAGCCACACCAACAACTTCAAAAAGAGACGGCGCTTTCTCTGCCGCGCGTCAAACTCTGTACTGCGCCCAGTGTCCTTCCTCTCCTTCTCACCACCACCTCAGCCTCACAAGTGCTGCTCATCATAACCACATGATGCGGAACAGCAGTGTCACGCAGTTATACACCGGTTTGCATGGCGAACAAAGGACACAGGGGAGGGGAGGAACTGCTCCGCGTCGGCAGAAGAAAATCAATGTGGGCTTTCTCCGCAAACAACTAAAAATCTGAACCATGGTGACAGACAATCGGAGGAAAAGTGTCGCGCTGCAACCAGGAGGGATGGTTTCCATGCGCCCTGCATGGCACACTTGTCAATCTGGGAGTCAACAAGTTCCTGAAGTATTTACACCCATATATGCAAGACATTCTAAAAAGTGGCCAGGAATGTGCAACGCACTTCAGCCATTCTTAAAAGCAAAGCACACCCTCCTCGAGTTGCAGTGCCAGAAACGGCCCCCTACCGAACATAGTTGATAGGCAATGTTCCACCTGTTGAATTTTCAGCCTTCAGATGTTAGACCGACTCTGTATTGAAACAGAGAAAAGCCACAGTAATGATTTTTTGATGATGCAAGCGACCGATATCCCGTGTGTAACTTTGATGTCAGCACTGGCAGCTCATGCATGACACCTGCTGTTTGCTCAGGCCTTTTGAAGGAGGCCACGTTATTTGTCAGTCACCAGGACTGGCGGGATGAATAAATGTAAATTCCACGGCTTCATGTCCGGAACTTCATGCTGCAAGAAATCTGTTCTGGTTCAGGGCACGGGGAAGTGGAGACTAACATCTAAATGGCCACATGAGTACGGGGGGGCTGAACTGGGGAGGAGGATGGACATTGGGCACAACAGAGTCTGGTTGCAATTGGTGGTTTTTCTACTCAGTGACAGGAGAGGAGGAAGCAGGAGCAATCCGGGAGGATGGTAGGTAGAAGCGAGGGACAGGGCAGATGATCCAGCAGCACCGTGGCAATCTTACTGTGGATATGGAGACCGGGAGTCCCTCAGAGTCAATTGCGTGGATGGCCGCAGCATGTGCTTGAATAGGACAGCCGAATAGTTCCCATCCTGCATAGGGATGACTATCCACCTCTTGGACCCTCGCTACCGGTCCAAAAAAATGGGTGACTTTTTCCTGCTGCTGAGAGGAAGGAACAAAGGGTATTACTATAGAGACAATTGAGCCACAGTTGGCTCGATGCCCTATGTGCGCAATTGTTCCATCCTCTGTCAGGTTCTGACGGGGGCTTCCTGGGCACTCATGCTTCACGTACTACTACTAGGATGCTGTGGGGAGCTGGCGTGGGTAGGAGCAGTAGCAGTCCATAAACAGTTGTCTTAAGGCTGGATTCTTAATGAGCAATTTCCTTCACCCGCCTTAGTGAGGAGGGTAGGTGCCACCGGCCAGCAGCAGCAGGACATGAAGCAGACTCTGCACAAGCAGGTCGTGGCTACTTGACAGCCCTGTACCACCTGAGGTAGAGGATACCATTGACTCCTAGGCCAGCCAAACTTGATGAGTGGCCGCAAACTTGACAGAGGGGTTTGCAGTAGGGAAGCGTCCTTCCCGGCCAGTTCCCTAGTGTGGCATCAGAGAGGGGGTTCAGTGTGGAGTGGGCCATCGTTACTACCAGGAGAATCCCGCTTGTCAACCCTAATGTGGAGAGACTCTCTGGGGTTGTTATATTCTTCCGAAGCTCCTCATCTTTCCTCTTCTAGGACCTTTGTTCAAGATGAATCAGTGGGAAGCGCCAAGATTTCCACTCACCAATGCCTAATGATCAGATTGATCAGCCATGACGCCTCCTCCAAACGTTGGAAATGAGTCGGGGTTCTAATACCGCCTAGCTACTATTCTGTTATGCTGCCACCCGCCTGATTGCCACAATCTGCTCTAGTGCACCATTCTGCTCTACCATCTTACCAGGACTGAATTGTCCGCCACATCCACACTACATCATGGTGCCACCTCGGCGGGATCCTGCTGCTTCTGATGCCACCCTTCAAATAATCTTGTGCCACTCTGCGGCTCCTGCTGCTGTTCTATGACGCCTTCACACTATACATTGTGACACTCTGTGGGCTCTGTGCTTCTGAGGCCACCTTCACACTATATCATTGTTCCACTCTGCGTGCTCCTGCTGCTCGGACAACCACCTTCAACTATATCATTGTGCTACTCTGCGGGGGGGCTACTGCTGCTTCTGGATGCCACCTTCACACTAATCATTGTTCCACTCTGTGGGCTCCTGCTGCTTACTGATGCCACCTACACTATTATCATTGTGCCATTCAGGCTCCTGCTGCTACTGATGCCACTTCACACTATATCATTCGTGCCACTTGCGGGCTCCGGCTGATGCTTTTGATGCCACCATTACACTTATATCATTGGCCACTCTGTCGCTCTTCGTGCCTTCTGATGCCACCTTAACATATAGCATTGTGCCACTCTGTGGGCGCCTGCTGCTACTGATGCCACCTTCACACTATATCATGTGCCACCTGCGGGATCCTGTGCTACTCGATGGCCACCTTCAAACTCAATCATTGCGGGGGCTCCTGCTGATACTGAGCCACCTTCACACTATACATTGTGCCAACTAGTGCGGGATCCTGCTGCTGCTTTGATGCACAATACAGATATATCATTGGGCCACTCTGTCGCTCTTTCTGTGCTTCTGATGCCACATCACACATAGATTTGTGCCACTCTGTGGGCTCCTGTGCCTACTGATGCCACCTTCACACTATATCATGTATGCCACTCTGCGGGTCCTGCTGCTTCTGATTGCCACCTTCACACGATATCATTGCGGGCTCCTATGCATGATGCCACCTTCACACTATCTCATTGTGCCACTCTGCGGGCTCATGCTGCTGCTTTTGATGCCACCAACACACTTATATCATTGTGCCACTCTGCAGCACTTGATGAGTTGATTGCCACATTATCAACACTATTGCTTGTGCCACTCTGCGGGCTACTGCTGCTACGATGCCACGTCACACTATATCATTGTGCCACTCTGCAGGCTCCTGCTTCTACTGATGCCACCTCACACTATATTCATTGGTACTCTGCGGGCTCTGCTGTGTTGCTTGCTGACTTTTGATTGCCACCAACACACTATATCATGGTTCACCCTACTGTAGCTCTTGCTCCTTTCTGATGCAACCTTCACACTACATCATGTGTGCCACTTGACGGGCTCCAGTGCTACGGAGCACCTTCACACTAATCCATGTGCCACTCTGCGGGCTCCTGCTGCTGATGCTTTTGAGCCAACCCAACACACTATATCATTGTGCCACTCTGCCGCTTTGCTGTGCTTCTGATGCCACCCAACACACTATATCATTGTGCACTCTGAGGGCCCTGCTGACTTCTGATGCCACCAACCACACTTTATCATTGTGACACTCGTGGGCTATTCGCTGTACTGCTCTGATGCCAACCTTCACATATCTCATGTGCCACTATGCGGGCAGCTACTGCTGCTGGGGGCTGCTTACTGATGCCACCACCGCACTATATCATTGTTGCCCACTCTGCAGCTCCTCGGCTTCCACATCTTAATTACCCAAAAAATAAGGTTATTCCTCAAAAGACCCACACTCTCCGGTTTTTGGTTGTGTCAGTATTTATATATTATTTAGTGATTGGCTTTGGCAACATCGGCGCCGGCTTTCATGCAACACAGAAATTGGGGAGCGGCCACCATTGAGAGGATCCGACAGATTCAGACAGAGAACGGGAATTTAAACTAAAAAATTGTTGTCACAAGCCATGGCACTACATGCAAATGGAGGAAGATAGTGAACTCCGGGGGACCTGAGTGGGGAGGAGGGAGGAAGAAACGCATGCAGGATATCAGGGCACGGGATTCTTGAATTACGGAAAGTGTATGGTCGTGCGACAATGCACTTTAGGGAGCTCATATGGACCGTTGTAAGTAAGTGTGCCACACAATATCTCTTCAAGAAGGAATGAAAAGGCAGAACTGATAATGTGCAACATTCAGGTAGAGTAGGTTTCACATGGGAACAATGTGAAAAGTTATGTTGGTGTTTTTTTTAATCAGATGACCATGTGTTAGAGGACCACAAGCTGCAATCTGTAATGCAGAAACCACTAAAGACTGAAAACAGCAATCATCAGTTGTCAAGCGGCTGTTTCCTCGTGTAAGATGTATGTAATTTCATATATTCAGAATAAATAACAATGCATTTGCACTGCTTGTCTATCGGCATCACTGCAGTTCTTCTCCACTTGCATGGATAACAAAGCAGCAGGATGGTTCTTGCTGAGACCCGGAGAGAAGGAAAGAACCAGGACCAGTTTATTGATAATTTATGGACCCTGAAGTCTCATTCTCACTGGTGTGTGAAGGTTTAGCATAGTTAAAGGTCTTATCAGACCAAGTGCTGCTCAGTTCAACATCGTGCACCACAGTGGCCAACGTTTGGCTAATTAGTGAAGCCTAAAAACTGACCTCCTTAAGCTGTTGAGAATCTGGAAGCAACCCGTAATTTATGTTATGAAAACTACTAAATGGCCAAAAGAAAGAACTTTCTAGTAAAGCGAAGGCAATTCTACTGTACTCCCTGCAGAAAAAAACAAACAGACTCTAACAGAAGCAGACCGAGAGTAGGAGGGCCCCGCTGCTCAACTAAAAAGACAAGACAGTACTTAGCGTCTCTAGTTGAGGAAACCGGCAACACAGTCCCAATCCCAACACTGGCAGCTCTTAATTTAAAAAGTACCCAACCAAAACCGTTGTCAATCTCTCAGTGAGAGTGGCAATTAAGGAAGCTGGCCTCAGGTACGAGTGGCAAAGAGAAAAAGCTTATCTGAGTAGGCTGATTACAAAGAAAAGATTAATATGGGCAAAAAGAACAACCCCCCACCTACTGTTACAGGAGGCAGATTGGAAAGGGGTCATGGACAGACAAATCAGTGAAGTGTTTGATCCCACAGAAGAAGCATTTGAAGAGGTAAAACAACTGAAAAACATTTTGGAAGATTGATGGACACCATCTGTCAGCAGGGTGGCGGTACGCAATGGTTTGGAGTTGCTTTGGTGCTGGTAAAGGGGATGATTGTACAAGGTCAAAGGGATTTTGCAATAAACTCTAAACCCCTATAATAATACTATTGCCATTTTTGTATAACTAATACTCTGCAACAAAAATACACCTGCAAAATTGTTGAGGTAGTGGACCAAAAACATATCCTATGCCAGAGAACTGGAAACAAAATGCAAAAATCTAGCTGGTAGAGGCAATAAGATAAAATACAACGTTGTGGCAAAATTGGCAACTTATAAGCGGATTAGAAATCTCATACAAACACCCTTAAAAGTCCAGTGCAGTGGGGCAAGTGGTATCCTCCTTGGAATACCCTTAAACTCCTGCCACCAATGGCCCTTTTGTTGTTTTTGTTGGAGAAACACAGCACCATCTGTTGTTAATGGGAATTCCATAGATTATAGTATTTGTAAAGATTAATTGCAGGTTGGAGATATAATTAAAGTAAGAGGGGTTATTTCACCTTTGAATAATTAATATTATTGCTTGTATGATGAAAAAATACAGATCCCATATATCTGTCTGTACAATTACTCATATTTCTAAAGCTCTGCTTCTGTAATCTATAGACAACCAATGGTCAGGGGATTTTCTGTTCACTGAAAGTATCATGGAAGGTCTTCTGTAGAATGCCAACAGCAGAGATCTAGAAAGTTGATGAGGAAGGATAAGAAAGGGGGGGGGTGTTTGGAAATTTATAACTTGTGCTTATTTAAACAATTACAACTGCTTGTTGAAAATGATTAAACCCCTTTACTTTTTATCTTATAAATAAACAAGCTTTCCCACTGTTACATTAAGTACTTAGTGTGTGAACAATATTTATGATATTGCAGGATGGTTTAAGCATAGTTAAAGGGTCTTATCAGACCAAGTGCTGCTCAGTTCAAGACATCTGCCACCACAGTGGGCCAACAGTTTGGCTGATTAGTGAAGCTATAAAACTGACCTTCCTTTAAGCTGGTTGAGAATCTGGAGCAACCCATGTATTTATTTTATGAAACTACTACAATGGCCAAAAAAAAGAACTTTCATTAGAAATGAAGGCAATTCTACTACTCCCTTCAGAAAAAAGCACAAACAGACTCTAACCAGAGCAGACCGAGAAGTGGGAGGCCCCGCTGCTCAACTAAGAAAGACAAGACAAGTACCTTAGAGTCTCTAGTTTGAGAAACCGACACATCACAGGTCCTCAACTGGCAGCTTCATTAAAAAGTACCCACCAAAAGCCAGTGTCAATCTCTTCAGTGATGAGGCAACTACAGGAAGCTGGCCTTCAGGGTCGAGTGGCAAAGAAAAAGGCTTATCTGAGACTGGCTGATAAAAGAAAAAGATTAATATGGGCAAAAGAACACATACAGTAGACAGAGGAAGATTGGAAAAGGTGTCATGGACAGACAAATCTAAGTTTGAAGTGTTTGGATCCCACAGAAGAGCATTTGAAAGATGTAAAACAACTGAAAACATTTTGGAAGATGATGGACACCATCTGTCAAGCATGGTGGAGGTATCGCAATGGTTTGGAGTTGCTTTGGTGCTGGTAAAGTGGGAGATTTGTACAAGGTCAAAGGGATTTTGAATAAATCCTATTAAACCCTATAATAAATACTATTGCCATTTTTTAACTAACTCTATCACAAAAAATACACTGCAAAATTTTTGAGGTAGTGGACCAAAAACATATTCATTTCCAGAGACTGGGAACAAAATGCAAAAATCTCAGCTGGTAGATGCAATAAGATAAAATACAACTTGTGGCAAAATTGGCAACTTATAAGGGATTAGAATCTCAATACACCCTTAAAAGTCCAGTTCAGTGGGGCAATGGTTATCCTCCTTGGAAGTAGCCCTTAACTCCTTGCCACCAATGCCCTTTTTTGTTTTTTGTTGGATGAACAACAGCACCAATACTGTTAGTTAATGGAATTCCATTAATTAATATTTGTAAAGATTATATCAGGTGGTAGATATAATTTAAAGTTAAAGGGGTATTTCCACTTTGAATAATTAATATTATTGCTTGTATGATGAAAAATAATACAGATTCCCAATATACTTTCTGTATCAATTACTCATAGTTTTCTAAATCTCTGCTTGCTGTCATTCTATAGAAAACTTCTATGTTTACTTCCAGTGGACAGAAATCTGACCATGGTCACACACGGCTCATTAGTATAATAGAGAGTAATCAGAGCCGTGGGTTATAATGACCATGTGTGACCATGGTCAAATTTCTGTTCACTGAAAGTAATCATGGAAGGTTTCTGTAGAATGACAGCAAGCAGAGATCTAGAAAACTCTGAGGAATGGATAAAGAAAGTGTATTGGAAATTTGTATAACTTTTCATTATTTAAACAATAACAATTGCTTGTTGAAATGATAATACCCCTTTAATTTATCTTATAAATAAACAAGCTTTCCCACTGTTACATTAAGTACTTAGTGTGTGAACAATATTTATGATTAATGCGGATGGTTTTTAAGCACGGTAGTTTAAAGGGTCTTATCAGACAACAAGGATTGCTCAGTTCATACATCTGCACCACAGTGGCCAACGTTTGGCTGATTAGTGAAGCTATAAATGACCTTCCTTAAGCTGGTTGAGAATCTGGAGGCAAACCATGTATTTATTTTATAAACTACTACAATGGCCAAAAAAAGAACTTTCATTAGAAATGAGGCAATTCTACTACTCCTTCATGAAAAAAAAACACAAACAGAATCTAACAGAGCAGACCGAGAAGTGGGAGAGGCCCCGCTGCTAACTAAGAAAGACAAGACAAGTACTTAGAGTCTCTAGTTTGAGAAACCGACACATCAAGGTCCTCCAACTGCAGCTTCATTAAAAAGTACCCACCAAAAGCCAGTGTCAATCTCTCAGGATTGAGGCAACTACAGGAAGCTGGCCTTCAGGGTCGAGTGGCAAAGAAAAAAGGCTTACTGAGATGGCTGATCAAAGAAAAGATTAATATGGGCAAAGAACACATACTGTAGACAGAGGAAGATTGGAAAGGTGTCATGGACAGACAAATCTAAGTTTGAAGTGTTTGGATCCCACAGAGAGCATTTGAAAGATGTAAAACAAATGAAAACATTTTGGAAGTGATGGACACCATATGTACGACATGGGTGGAGGTATCGCAATGGTTTGGAGTTGCTTTGGTGCTGGTAAAGTGGGAGATTTGTACAAGGTCAAAGGGATTTGAATAAATCCTTTTAAACCCTATAATAAATACTATTGCCATTTTTTAACTAACGCTATCACAAAAATACACTGCCAAATTTTTGAGGTAGTGGACCAAAAACATATTCATTCCAGAGACGGGAACAAAATGCAAAAATCTCAGCGGTAGGGTGCAATAAGATAAAATACAACTTGTGCAAAATTGGCAACTTATAAGGGATTAGAATCTCAATACACCCTTAAAAGTCCAGTGCAGTGGGGCAATGGTTATCCTACCTTGGAAGTAAGTAGCCCTTAACTCCTTGCCACAATGCCCTTTTTTGTTTGGTTGGATGAACAACAGCACCAATACGTTAGTTAATGGAATTCCATTAATTAATATTTGTAAAGATTATTCAGGTGGTAGATATAATTTAAAGTTAAAGGGTATTACCACTTTGAATAATTAAATTATTGCTGTATGATGAAAAATAATACAGATTCCCATATACTTCTGTATCAATTACTCATATTTTTAAATCTCTGCTTGCTGTCATTTATAGACAGACCATGGTTCAGATTTCTGTTCACGAAGTAATCATGGAAGGTTTCTGTAGAATGACAGCAAAGCAGGAGATCTAGAAAATGTGAGGATGGATAAAAGAAAGTGTAGTTGAATTGTATAACTTTTCATATTTAAACAATACAATTGCTTGTTGAAATGATAATACCCCTTTAATTTATCTTATAAATAAACAAGCTTTCCCACTGTTACATTAAGTACTTAGTGTGTGAACAATATTTATGATGCACATTATATTTTGAATTCCCTGTTAATTTGCAAGACTAACCTATTTGTTCTTTGCCATCTTCATTTCTCTTAAAAAAGCCTGTTATTGAAAAGCCACTAGCTTCTGGAATATGTGTATGTGTTTCTCAGAGGGAGGTAGACATGCATAATTACTGCTGCTTGTACCAATTACCATTTATCTATATTTGAAAAAACACTTTTCAAAAAGAAGTAAACACAGGTAATTACCCATACTGTTACCAATTATAAACTACAAATTGGATATATTAGAAAAGAAATACAGTATTTCAAAAGGAGGTAAACATGGATAATTAGCCATGCTGGTAGTAATCACAAATTACAAGCAATTACAGTTTAATACGGGTTACAGGTTTCATACATTTTTATTATTCACAAAGAAACTACACCTACACAAGCATTATTTGTCATTAGGAGAAATTGGTGATATGTACCTGTTTGTTTACCTATGAATAGATATGTATTTAATACTTTATACATTATTTCTCTAAATCCCTTGATATTACACAACTCGGAGTAGACTCGTAGACAATATGTATCAATGTACCATTTTATAAATTTGGGGTAAATTATAACAATGTAAACTCCAGTAAAACTGACTAAAATATTTGCTCCTCTACAGCAACACTTTCCCTGTTCGTGATTACTTTCTAGATATGATAAAGAACATCTTATGATTATTGATTGTCATTAGTCATTTCTATTTAGCTTTTTGCTCCTGATTATTTTCATAAGGATCAAACATTAAAATTGCCTTCATTGGTCCATTGTAAATGTATTTTTTAATGGAATTTAGGTGACAATAGTAGAGAGGAGGGGTTCATAGACTAAAACACTTCAAAATTGATGCAAATTCAAATCAATATGGGGATTCAACATTAGAAGTTGTGCAAAAATACTTGAAAATATGAAGTATTTCTGAACGTGCTGTAATGACAAGTTGGATGACATTGTAGCAATAGGATGACACTGTTTGCGGACAATGATGGAATGGGCAATGGAAATATGAATAAAATTAGATTTCAAACTCCACAGAGGCAACATGTGGCTGGAAGAAGAAATGTGGTTGTTTGGGCCTAATAAAGAAGATAAAGAACAGCAACAACCACAATCAAAGGACACATCGCCTGTCACTAGGTGTAATAGGTGTAGTGTGACTCTTCCTCTATTTTTTGTAGCTGTGTATGATTAAGAATGTTGTTTTTGTTATGAGCACATGTTGGGCTTCTATGTAGGTAAATGCAGATGCCTGGATGGAGGAGCTGCTGTGGATATTGTGTTCTTGGACTTTGTAAAGGCATTTGAAACTGTCCCTCATAGATGCCTGATGGGTAAAATAAGGTCTATTGGTTTGGCAAAAGTCATTTGCAATTGGATTGAGAACTGGCTGAAGGATCGTATCCAGAGAGTTGTGGTCAATGATTTCTACTCGGAATGGTCACCAGTTATAAGTGGTGTACCCCAGGGTTCTGTGCTTGGTCCACAACTTATTTAATATATTTATTAATGATATAGAGGTAGGAATTAATAGCACTGTGTCTATTTTTGCAAATGACACCAAGCTGTGTAGTGTAATACAGTCTATGGAGGATGTTCATAGTCTGCAGGGTGACTTGGACGAACTGAGTGTTTGGTCATCCGCTTGTCAAATAAAGTTCAATGTGAATAAATGTAAGGTTATGCACCTGGGGGCTAATAATCCAAAGGCAAAATATGTCCTTGGGGGAGTAAATCTGGGAGAGTCCCTTGTTGAGAAGGACTTGGGGGTACTAGTAGATCATAAATTGAATAACAGCATGCATTGTCAATCAGCTGCCTCTAAAGCCAGTAGGATCTTATCATGTATCAAAAGTGGTACGGACTCTTGTGATAGGGATGTAATATTACGACTGTAAAGGCATTGGTTTGGCCTCACCTGGAATATGCTGTCCAGTTCTGGGCACCGGCCCATAAAAAGGATGCCCTGGAGCTAGAGAGGGTTCAACGTAGAGCCACAAAAATGACAAGGGGTATGGAGGGTCTTAGTTATTGTTGAAGTAAAAAGTAGTTCAATATCAATCAGGCAGAGAGTAATTAATTAAAATAATAAAATGGCCGAAATAACATAGACGAAATATCATAGATGAAAGATTGAAACAACTAGATTTATTTAGTCTGGAAAAGAGATGACTACGAGGGGACATGATTAATCTATTTAAATATATGAATGGTCCATACAGAAATTATGGTGGTAAGTTGTTTCAGATTAAATCAAATCAAAATACGAGAGGGCCTTGTCTCCATTTGGAGAAATCAAGGTTTAATCACCAGAGGCGACAGCGCTTTTTTACTATGAGAACTGTCAAGCTGTGGAATAGCCTGCCTCAGGCGCTGGTCACAGCAGGGACAGCAGAGGACTTCAAGAACGGTCTAGATGCCTTTTTATACCTAAATAACATTGATGGTTATGATATATAGAATTGTTTCCCCTAAATCCCTTCCTAATGCGATCCCTTCCCTTCCTTGGTTGAACTTGATGGACAAGTGTCTTTTTTCAACTGTATAAACTATGATACTATGAAATGGATGCTACTCAATTTCATGGAACTGTTCACCAGTTTCAGGATTTGCGCAGCTTTGACAGGTATTTAGCAGGTGCGCTAAGATTATGTCGCACGCGATCACATTTTGGCGCAGCTGCGCTAGATTTGAGACATTGGGGGCAGGCAGACGATCCGACTTATTCGGACTGATTTCACTTTCAAATTGTGTTGCAAGACAATGCACTAACATGCACCAGGAAGAAGTTTGCCCGACACACAGGATATCAGGCAAACGATCTTAGTGAATTGTGGAAGAATGCATTATCGTCAGATAATTCACTTTCTGTGAACTCCAAGGAAGGGGTAAGTAAACGTGCACCATTAACTTTGTAAGGACTCTTTCATTTTTTTTGGTTGGTTTGTATACCAACCATAACAAATTGTACCATTTAATATTTTCTTCAATCTAATCGGAAGATTTAAAAAATCCAAATTTTCTTATATATTTAGATTTTATGTCTTTCAGAGTATTGTCCAGAAGACACATCCCATTTATTCTTTCCATCATTATGATAGAGGCACCATATTTAAAATAGAGACAAGAAAAAAAGATAGTTCCTGCTCACCTTCTGTCGTGCATAGTCCCCAGCGCAAAAACATCCAAAGAAACCCCACGGACCGCAGGCACGAACTCCAAAACGAACAAACAATGTCTGCGCTTTCAGGGATATTGCAGGTAAAATCACAATTCTTTATTGTATGCCGTTAAAATCCAGAATAGGCAGATAGCATAGGTGTGAGGGTCCAAGTATAGCGACCTACGCGTTTCGCCCTTAAACGGGCTTAGTCATGGTCTGTAACAAACAGTGTGCAATATCTCGATTTAAAAACCCCCCGCTCCCGAGATGGCGTGTGACGTCACGGTCACGTGATGTGAGTCACGTGATCGGACTAGGCCACGCCCCCTCCGGGACGGTACGATTCCAAATACAATAAGAGCTGTAATAAGAATAAAAACACAAATCTATATAAAGGTAAGATGAATGGATAAAGACTTGGGATAGAATTACATGGAAGCCTGTAGACAAGAAAAAATGGGAAAGAGTTTTGTCACATTGAACTGTAGCTCTAAGTTAACATACCATATGAAGGTGCGAACACACATGCAGACACTAACATAGGTGTTAGTTAAGGGTGAATACTTAGCATGGAATACCACAAAGTACATGTTGGTTGGTAAATGGTGACAAAGTATCAGATTGACATGACACGGACTAACAATAATAAACACATGCTCGTTAGTAACAAAGAATCAAATCCTGTCTTAGATTCAAACCTAGAGGTTGAGTTGTTTGTAATGTAAACATCCAATATGTTTCTCTATTCATGAGTTTTCTCCTGTGGTCTCCCCCTCTCTCTGGTTTTTTCACTTTTTCGATGCCCTGCCATTTAAAATTACTATTGTCACAATTATGTGCATCGCAAAAATGCTTAGAAGCTGCTGACATATTAGTTAAATTAGAATTTTTTATGTCTGACAGATGCTTTCTAATCCGGACTTTCAAGGAATTGATGGTATAACCCACATATTGTAGATTGCACTCCACACATGATATTAAATAAACAACACAAGTAGTGTTGCAGTTCATATATGTGTTGATGTTGTATTTTTTCTTGGTGGTACAAGATGTGAAATTGTCTATGGTTAGAAGATGCTCACAGGTGGTGCATCTGAGGTGCCCACATTTATGGTTGCCAGGGTGATGCAACCATGAATATTTTTTATTTCTACTCTCTATAGTGTGGCTTTTAAATACACTTGGGGAGACAATTGAACCTACAGTGGGTGCTTTTTTGGATATGATTCTCACGCCGTCTGACAAACATTGTTTGAGTTCTACATTTTGCTCTAAGATGGGTAAGTATTTAGTTATAACTCTTTTCACAAGATGAAACTGATTACTGTAGGTGGTTACAAAAGTGATTGGTTTCGGATTGGATTCGTTGGCATCTACTTTGTTGTGATAATGTTTCCTATCTATGAGGAGTGTATTTCTGTCCACCTTGTGGATCCTATTCCGAGCTGAGGTTAGAACTACCGTGACGTGACGTGTGACCGTGACGTCACACGCCATCTCGGGAGCGGGGGGTTTTTTTAGAATCGGAGATATTGCACATGTTGTTACAGCTACCATGACTAAGCCCGTTTAGGGCGAAACGCTAGGTCCTATACTTGGACCCTCACACCTATGCTATCTGCCTATTCTGGATTTAACGGCATACAATAAAGAATTGTGATTTTACCTCAATATCCCTGAAAGCGCAGACATCGTTTGTTCGTTTTTGTTTAGGCACCATATTTAAATAGCTTTATTATTTTCTATTAACTTGAAAAAATGTTTAAAAAAAAAGAGTAATTTTCTCTGTATCGCTATTCTCTCACACCCATAACTTTTTACTTTTTTTGTTGAAAACTGATTTTTTTTATAGATGTCAGTATTCTACTTTGCTTTAAAGGAAGAGGGGGGATGAATCAGATTTTTTGTGTTTTTTTATTTTAAAATTTCTTTATACTTGTTAATGATGGTTTTCCTATTTTTACAGCCCCCTTGGGTGTATTAACTCTAATCTATCATAAAATATGCTGAAGTACAACTATAGTGGAATATATTGCTGATATATTGTTTTACCATAACAGCAGGGCTCCACTGTAAGACAGCAATGCTTAATTCCCATCCATGTCACTAAGCTTCTTGAAAGTCATGCATTGACCTATACAAAGTTACTTTCTAGAAGATGATATTTGAAACAAAGTTTTCCTTTTTCCATACAGAAATTATTTGCTGAATCCTTCCCAAAAATACTTAATGGAGCAAACATGGCCTATAAGTCTCCACACACCTCTAAAATTGGACTCTTTAATAAGACATATCCCAGGTAATTATTTTCTTAGATAATCTCTATCTCATGTGTATCTTCAGTTTAGGACACAAATTATTTTAGAAATATGCCTGATGAATCAAGAGAAAAATCATATTTGGAAGGAAAAAGAGGTCTTCCTAAAAGAGTAAAAAGACACATTTTATGGAGTTCCACATAGTATATGTAGCATATGAAATGCAGACTAAACTGCAAGAGTTTAATTATTTATTTATACAATTTAAATTATACTTTTAAACTCTTAAATAATATATAATAAACAATATCCATATTTTTTAAAAATGTTTGTGCCTATAACATAAAAAAGCTAATTTTGCCGTATTGTCTATTCTTTTTAGAGGAGATATAAAGTTGCTTCACCCTTAAATCACTTTGTGATTTGTAACAAAATAGACTTGACAATATACCGACATATTGGTTTTGGCACATTTTCTGTTGGGACAATATTTGCCTTGAAGTGCTATATTTCCTTTTTTCAGCAAAAGCCTGAAGGCTTGCAGACAACATATGTTCACTTCATGTCTTAACAAAATTGCTTCTGGTACTGCACAGGAATTATGCACCAGGCTATTTTGTTTAACGTGGTAAAAGGAAAGAGGAAAACAGATGTCCCACATTATGGTCTGGATTTGATTGCTTTAATTGCAATATTTACACTAATTGACAAATCCCTAGAAACCGCAGGCAGAATGTCCTTTATTGCAACATCGGAGTACGTAAAGGGTAAAATAATCATTTATACAAAAATTGCCTTTGGGTACTTGCTGGGGGATAAAATATTGTGAGACCAAGGAAGCTTACCAAGTTATTCTACTGGCTTAGTAGTGTTTTAATTCCAGTAATGTTTGATATGGAAATGATTTGTGGGACATGGTTTCCTGCTAATCATATCCAACCATAAGTAATATACTACATATTACGCACATGTTTTTTTAAAAATTGAATGATGTTTGTTTGTTTCTGTATTTTTGAGTGATCATCAGTTGTGAAGTTTATAATTTTGGTTTCACCAGTGGTCTTAAAAAATATATACATTTCTTTTGAACGTTTTCAAAACTTTGTCATATTTTTTTAGTTTTTAAAGCTTTTTCATAAAGTGCAGATATTTCTAAATAACAACAAATTGAAAACGTCCATTGGGCTATATCATCCCAAAAATGTTTGCCGTAATTCTCACATTGTCATGACCTCAAAGCTTAATTTAATTAATGGAAATATTAATAAGAAATTATCTATATTATATGTTATTTTAATATAATAATATAGTAAAACTTTGTATACAGCATTGTGCAATAGTGGCAGGGATGGAAAAAAGAATGAATACATTTAAACATTGAAGTGATCTTTTTCAGTCAATGAGAGGGTGGTTACAAATTTTGGAGAACTTACCACACGTATTAAGTGGATCCCAGACAGACTTAAAGATTTTGAGATCAGCGCTTTTTGTTTCGCTTCTGCTTATACAAAATTGCTAGGTCACAGTTAGGAAGTAGTACAGTAAAGAAAACACTGAACTCAATGGTTGAACACAGCCGGCTTTGACGAAGAGTTAGTACACCTATTACTCAATACATACTCCGGAATGGTAGCCACACCCTGGACATGCCCAGGGGAGTGAGAGAGAATACAAATTATGAATACGACAGTACATGGGAGATAACCTTCCTGAAGAGTAACCCCTAGTCACCCTTTTTTACATGTAGAAAGCCTGCCTGTCATCTTTTCCAGGGCTCCACATGGTATCCTCAACATGGGTTTTGACCATCACTATGGCACTACCTCAAGGAGAGGTACAGTTTTTCCCTTAATGCATCCCCTAGTGTTGTCTTTCAAGATTATCCTGACAGGTGATAAAACATGTAGCGAGGTGACAGGGAGCACTTATAGAGTAAGAGCAGTCACTCCCACAGTATAACCACCAATTATTACAGTTTTATAATAGAAGAAGTTCAGAGAAGAGTGATTCCTCAGGAGCATGTAAGTAGGGGTAGTCTTCCAACAGTGTTAGTATCATAGTATATAAGTCTGGAAAAAGACACAGGCCCATCAAGTCCATCCTTTAACATTAAACATAAAAAAAAATTACCATAAAAACTGGAGAACTCCTGTTTTTTTCTGCTGGTTCTGACACCTGTCTCTATCTTTCACATTCCAGTTGTGTTTTCACAGCACCATCTGGCTGCTAATTACAGTAGTTGTAGCCATGAATGTCCATGATAAAACATGCATTACATGATAATGTTCTCAGGACTTTATATTTTGTAATGGCCAAAAGTTTTGCCTGCTAGTATGTCTGCTAGTGAAGATGTGGACCATGGGGAAATAAGTCTTTGAAAGTGAATTGGCAGGAAACTATATTAAGCTTTGTTAGTAGATTATTTAAAATGAAATCCACTGTCACACTCCACAAATAAAATAGATTGTTGTCCACTATAATATCAGTCACCATAAATAACATGCTTATCAAAAACTTACTCCATGACATTGACAAAGATGAAAGTATATGCTATCATCAAATAACAAATACACTTTTGCAAATATAATCTGTGATATTTTATCTTTCAGGAAAGGCACCCAGGTCTCTTTTGAGCATGTAGAAGGAATATGCTTTAACAACCTCCTACAGCAGAGAGTTCCATAGTGTCACTGTTCTTACAGTAAAGAACCTTTGTCTATGGCGATGGTAGAACCTCCTCTCTTCTAAGAATGGAGGATGCCCCTTGTCCTGGCCACAGGCCTAGGTATAAAAATATCTTTGAAGAGATATCTGTAGTTTCCATTCGTGTACTTGAACATTGTAATGAGGTCTCCCCTCAGACTTTTTTCTAAGATGAATAACTCCATTTTTTGTAATCTATCATTTTATTCTTGTCCCTCCATGCCCCCAAATATTTGGTTGCTCTTTTCTGCACCCATATCAATTCTACTATGTCATTGTTATACACTGGTGCCCAAAACTGTAAACAATATTCAATTTGTGGTCTTTCCAGTGATTTGTATAAATGCCTCTTTGTCTATTTTGATACATCCTATAATAGTATTTGCTAGATCACCACCAATACCAATACAACTCTTTTTCAGCTATAGTTTTACCAAGCATAATTGTGTATTTTGTTTCCATTGCCTTACATTTATCTACATTAAACCTCTGTAATGTTGTACTCAGCCTCTGTATTAATTACTTTATAGAGTTTAGTATCATCTGCAAATATTGAAACTCTACTGTGTATTTCCTCTATGAGATCATTAATAAAAATATTTTAAAAGAGGGGGCCCAATGCAGATGCCTTTGGCACCCCGCTGGTAATGTCAACCCAATCTGAGAATCTGCCATTAATGATGACCCTTTGTTTTCTATCATTAAGCCTATTGCTTACCCAAATACACAGATTTTCCTCTACTCCCAGTAGTCTCATGTACCAATCTTTTATGTGGCTTTGTATCAAATGCCTTGGAAAAGTCCACATACACAATATTCACAGTGGATGGCCCAGTCTAAAACTTACCTCCTTGTAGAATCTGGTCAGATTAATCAGGACCAACCCCTTATAAACCCATGCTGATACTGGGTTATAAGATTATGTAGCCAGTTAAAATAATCTATAGCTCCAGACAAACAGTAGATAACTCTTTCTTTATTATGATGATGTTGCAAAATGCATAGTGACAATCGTTTCAAACAAAAAAAATAGTTCTTAATCATGGCCAAATCGCCATGATTAGGAATTTTTTTTTTTGTTTGAAATGCATTGGTGTTGATTGTCACTATGGATTTGCATCATTATAATAAAGAAAGGGTTGTCTGCAGTTTGGCTGGACCTTTGCCTTGCTGGACACTAACTCTTGGTTCAAGGTAAGCTAAATTTTTTTGTTATTGCATTATAAGATTATGTATAGTGAGATAATCCAGGATATTACATCTGTAATAAACCCTTCACATATTTTCCCTACAACTGAAGTTAAACTCACAGGTCTGTACTTTCCAGGATCCCTTTTTAATCCTTAATTGTATATTGGGACCACACTTGCTATGAGCTAGTCATGCTTAACAGAACCTGTCCTTAATGAATCTTTAAAAATAATGGTTTGTCTAGTAACGTACATAATTCATGCAGTACTATTTTAGTAGTTTTGCACCGAACCTCTTCCTGGAATAAATTGTTGCCATTCACTAGACCCTCTACCGTAACCCCCAGGTTATGCCTCAGAAGGCCAACCTGCTTCAATTTAAATTACTAGCCATTTTTAGACTGGAAAACTGATTTGGGATTTTTCTTTTACTTTATATGCAAATGACTTTATCTGTTTTTATATCATTTATTTTTTTCTTTATAATGATGTAATGCCTCATCGCTATGTTTGTCTTTTAATAATGTCTGTTCTGACTCTGTAGTTATACTGGTGGTTTCTGTGATGAGATTACGGCACTGTAGGTTGTTATATAAATCCAGTTTCACACAGGCCTCCAACCATTCTGAAACTCATTGTATCATATATTTTCCTATAGTCTGTTTGGCACATGGATTGTGTTTCTCAAACTAAACATGACCATGTGAAATCAGCATTACTCAGCCAGCTTACACATAAAGGGGGAGTAATCAGTGCTTGTGTGCAAGATTTCTGGCATACGTTCAGGAATTGTGACCATTTTTCACTTCTTGTGTCAAGGAGAATTGGCTTAGAAGAATGGGCTGGCGGGGGGATGAACGGGCTTCAGGTCAAACGCTGGCACCCAATACATCCCCCCGAAGTGAGCATTTACATTGATTTATTTTGCATGCCCTATCCCTGCTACTAGATTTTTATGTTGTAGAGTCCTTTGCATTGTGTGTTGTCTCCTGCAGTCCCACTATCAGATCCTAACTTCTATTATTTCTTGCTTCAGATTCACTCTTTGGACTTCTCATCTGGATATTGATGAGTGGACCAGTAAAAATTTTAACCGAGTTAAAAGAGTTAATGCTATAGGCCCCAACACCACAACAGCAGGGGGTTTAGCTGGGCCTGCAAGGTTCGTAATGAACCTGAACTTTACAGTACAGGTCCACTCATTACTATATATGAAGTAATAAAGTTAGAAAAAAAACCTAACATAGCCTGATGGAGATTTTGCCTACTGTGGCTTTTATACTGTGATGATGGTCTGCATTACTTTTTCACTGTCTTTATTTCACACACTAGTAGAGATATCTTTAAAAAATCAGAATGAGGCCAAAATCCATTTGGTGGGAAATCAGGTTCAGCTGTACTTTGTTGGGGTACAGATGAGGTATGTGACTGTCTGCAACTTTGATATAAGCTAACTGCTTTTTTCCATTCTGATTGGTTAATTTATAGTGAACATAATGTACAGTGGGTAAAGAAAGTATTCAAACGCCTTAAAATTTTCCACACTTTTTTTAATGGCAGACGATTGGTAAGATGAAAAATTTTCTTTTTTTTGTGCATTATTTAGATAATTTATATATTGTTTGCTGATTAAAAAAGAAAAACTGAACTATCACATGGTCATAAGTATTAAGATCCTTTGTCTTTGACACTCATACTTAACTCATATTCTGTCTATTTCCATCTGATCATCATTCAGATGGTTCTACTCTTTCATTGGAGTCCAGCTGGGTTTAATTAAACTGATTGGACTTGATTAGGAAAGACACACTTCTCTTTATATAAGACCTCACAGCTCACAGTGCATGTAAGAGCACATGAGGATCATGAGGTCTAAGGAACTGCCCAAGGAGTTCAGAGACAGAATTGTGTCAAGGCACAGATCTGGCCAAGGTTACATAAGAATTTCTGAAGCACTCAAGGTTCCTAACAGCACAGTGGCCTCCATAATCCTTAAACTGACAAAGTTTTGGATGAGCACAACTCTTCCTCAACCTGGTCACCCAGCTAAACTAAGAAATTGAGGGATAAGAGCCTTGGTGAGAGAGGTAAAGAAAAACCCAAGATCACTGTGACTGAGCTGCAGTAGGGATATTGGAGAAAGTTCCTCCACTAGTCGGGGCTTTATGACAAAAACAAAAAAAGTGCCGATGAAAACCTCTCCTCAGTGCAAGACATATGAAAGCCTATGTTAAGTTTGCAAAAAGCCACAGGAAGGTCTCGGAGATGATGAGACCATGATTTAACTTTTTGGTGTTCATTCTAAGCGGTATCTGTGGAGAAAATCAGGCACTGCTCATCAACTTCCAAATACAATATCAACAGTGAAATATTGTGGTGGCAGCATCATGGTATGTGGGTGATTTTTTCAGCTGCAGGGACAAGATGACTAGTTACAATTGAAGGAAAGATGAATGCAGCCAAGTACAGAGATATCCTGGAAGAAAAGCTCTTCCAGAGAGGGCTCGGGTCCAATGCCTCGTGCACACCTGTGATGTGACACAGACATTGCTGCAGCCAACACCAAGTCACTTCCAGCCACAGGCCTGGTAGTGGGTATATGACACTGACGCTGCTGTGGGATATCAATGTTATATGATGTGACTTATATCTCCTGCACATCCTCTGATGCAGTGGTCCTCAACCATTTGGAGTCCGAGGACCAGCAGAACCCACAATTTATTCCCTAGGACCAGGTTGGGTAACTCCTTGGAAAAAAATTGGTTGCAGTGAAAATACCTTATATCTAACCACACCCCATATAATGTACCATTTCCAGCAGCCCCTGGTCTAAAATGCCCCTTTTCTGTAGGCCCTTTTGATAGAGCTGCTTTTTCTGTGTCTGTCTTAATAAAAAGGGGCTACAAAATATACCTACTATAATACCCCTTTTTCTATATCCTTCCATTCACCAATTATGTCCCCTTATCTTTGGCCTTTTTACTATGAGGAAAAAAAAATCATGCTGTAAATACTCGCATATAAGCCAAGGCTCCTAATTGTACCACAAGGAAAAATAAATGTGAAGTTAATGGAAGTCTAAACTTAGGATGGGCAATGCAGTTGTTACGGTAATAAAATGTCCAGCAACATCCACTCATTGAAGAAATGTCCACAGCAGAGCCCCCTTTAATTACATGTCCAAAGCAGAGCCCCCTGTATTGAAATGTTCACAGCAGAGCCCTCTTTACAGATATGCCCACAGCAGAGCCCGCTGTATAGAAATAAGCACAGCAGAGTCCCCTGTACAGAAATGCCACAGCAGAGCCCCTGTACAGAAATGTTCATAGAAGAGCCCACCTTTTATAAAATGTCCACAGCAGAGCTCCCATTAATTAAATGTTCACAGCAGATCCCTCCTTTAATAAAATGTTCACAGCAGAGCATGAAATTTATGTCCACAAAATAGTCCTCCTTTAAGAAATGTCCACAGCAGAGCCCCCCTTTACAGATATGTCCATAGAAGAGCCCCCTTTAATGAAATTTATGTCCACAAAATAGTCCTCCTTTACAGACCCCCCCTTTGTCCCTTACTCTAAGGCAAACTTAGTCCCTGCTTGCGGGTGATAGTCAGCTAGGACTAGCTCTGGACCCAAGAAGTTCTCTCTCTCTGAACACAAGGACCTTTCCAGATAGTAGGGAAAAACACAACGTATACTAGGGCTATGTGTTCTAAATTTGGGCCCCCCTAACTAAACGATTGCTGCAAGAAAAAACTGGCAAACTAGCAATCCCAGCATGCACACACACACACAACCGAGGCTGAATACAGGAAGGAGGGCAATAGGGAGGACAAGAATAGTGGGTACCAACCAGAACAGGTCCAAAAGACACTTTCTATAAAATAAACACAGACAAGGGGAACAAACAGGAAAGTGGTGAGAGAATACCAGAGAACAGACATACTTCACAGAATCTCTCACCACAGTCAGAAAGCAAGCTACTAGAAAGTATAGCTATTCTTACAGAACAGAGCAAGGGATAAGCTGCGGATACAACAATACCTAGCAAATACTGAATGACAAAACCAGCATTAAATAGAGCTCAACAATTCTGATAGGGGGCGTGGCCTGGATGAGCTCGAGAGCAGACGTGTAGCTCTGAGCTCCTTCTTCACGGCCTAAAAAGCGACTACAGAAAGCAACACCGAGCAAAAATAACAACCTCAGAGAATCTCTGAAGCTGCCGAAAGCATGATGACACCACAAAATGTGGCCCGAAGCGGCTTACCGACTTCTTCTCTGCAAGGAGCGGTTTGCAGGGATCCATTCAAGATGGCGCCGCAGGAGTCAGGCATGAGGAGGAAAGAAGCAAAGCGGTGTCCCCAACCACTTCATCCTCCACGAACTCCCCAACTAGACAGAGGAGATTACCTTCTCCGAACACGGCGCACACTGCAGAGGAAGAGTCGGGTGATCCGTGTCAGACCGGAGGCAGGAGACACAAAATGGCGCCTGATCAAGCACGGCAGACAGCATCCCCAAGCTGCAGCCCAGATAAGCAAAGAACACGCTGGTCAGACTCGCAGTCTGAAGGAGAGCAACAGCAGCATGGACGGGTGAGTCTGATCCCTTACAAGAATTCCCATCATCAGAGCAACCAGCATCTGAGACCTTCATAAAACAGATGATGATGGCTTTTAGAGGGTCTTACAGAGCTCCTACATACTACTGTCCTTTCAGCCCCACTAGCAGAATGCCTCATAGATAGGGCACACAGACTGCCAAAACCAAAGTCGATTCCTGAAAATCTCCCTAGAGATGTTATTGCAAGATTGCATTATTTTCATACCAAAGATGCCTCATGCTCCTTTCTTGAAAAGCAAAAAAACTACCAGAACCTTATGAAAATATAAGAGTCTACACAGATCTCTCACAAGCCACGCTGCAAGCAAGGAAAAAATGTCTTCCCATAACAATGTCGCTGCGCAAGAATGAGATGTTATACAAGTGGGGATTCCCATTTAAGCTGATCATCAGACGAGAAGGAATAACACAATGTCCGACCGACACCCAGAAGGAATGCAGCTGTTGAAATCTTGGGGTCTAACCATCAGCAACATAAACTCAGATCACCCAGCGCAAAGAGCAGCAGAGATTGCAAAAGACTGGCAAGTTGCATAAAATGCTTGGTTTATAATTGCTTTGTTTCATTTTAGGTCTTGAAGGACTCACAGGTGGACTAATTTCCTCCATCTTGATGCAGGTAAACTGTTTCCCTGCACTGTTCCTCACAGCCCTCCTGGCTATTTCTGTATGTTGCACCCAGTTAAATTGGTGAAGGCAGCATGACCAAGATGTGCCGGCGTCTACCGCTTTGTTTTTCAGGTTAAACTTATTGTGTTTTAATCCCTTTACAGTTAAGTCTTCACAATCCAGCAAATGTCATCACCATGTCATAGAGAAAGAGAAAAAGGCTCATAGCTCTTATAAGTATAAATTAAGATGGAAATGAAAGTAATGAGCCTCAACACAAAAGGGCTCAACTCACCCTATAAGAGAGCTTCCATTTGGAAAGATGCCAAAAAACATAAGCCAATATTATATGTCTCCGGGAGACGCAATTTATGGAAGGGAAAATACCACATTTTGCAAACAAGGATTACCCATATGTATATATGTCTAATTCACAAGCTAAAAAAGCAGGTGTGTTGATCACAGTCAAAAAAGATGAGGAATTAACAGTCACAGAGGTGTTAAGGGACAGAGCGGGGAGGTTCCTTGCCCTTGTCTGCTCTATAAACAATAATCCTTATACATTAGTTAATGTCTATGCCCCCAATTCTGGACAGGTAAGATTTTTGAATACAATTCTTAAAAAAGTTAAAAAAAGAAGGAAAGGGCAAAATATTGATATTCGGTACATTTTCTGTACTAACTAAATTTGGCTTCCAAGGACCCATTTACAATGCCTTACGAGCCCTATACTCCTGCACGTCGGCGACAGTACTAGATAATGGGTACAGCTCAAAACCTTTAATATACAAATGTGTACCTGTCAAGGGCGCCCCCTCTCCCCACTGATATTCATATTAGTTATGGAGCCTTTGGTGGAACCCATCCGATCCAACCCAAACATTTATGGTATCTCAGCCGGGATGAGACAACACAAACTGGGCTTATTCGCTGACGATTTATTTTGACACGGTGCTACTCCTCCTCGGTAATTTTACCTCCAATGAAGAGAAACCCAAAAAACATTACAAAACTTTGGATAAATTTTTTACTATAAGATCAACGTGAATAAATCCCAATTACTTGGCATTATTTGCCCCCAAGATTTAAGGGAAGGAATTAGGAAGGAATTTCAATTTCAATGGTCGGAAAATCATGTACCCTATCTAGGAATAAAACTTTGTAGCCCCCTGAAATCCCTAGCAAGTGTGAACTTTGAACCCCTTATTACAGACTTACATAAAGAATTAGAAACATTAGCGAAACAAGAACCATGGTTCTATTCAAAATGATGGTACTCCCAAAAATACTTTATTTATTCCATACCCTAATCATTCCAATACCACCCAGTATTCTCTGCAGGCTGCAAAGATTATTATCAAATTTTATCTGGAACCATAAAAAACCTAGGATAGCAGCAAAACTACTATCAACAGCAAGGGAAAGAGGAGGAATGGGGGTCCCAAATCTGACTAATTATCATAAGGCAATTGTCAGTCAACAAATAAGGAAATGGTGTATCCAGTCTAACAATTCAAGCTGGCCTATAATAGAATCACATTCATTAGAGGGTAAGCCCCTATATAACTTATTAATAGCACAAGCATGCCCCGAAACAAAATCCCCTACAATAAAAGCAACTCTAGGCAGCTAGAAATCTTTATTGAATGCCCTACCAAACACATTCCCCAGTAGAACACTACAGATTCCCATACAGGTCCTAGAATATTTTATACCAGGCATCTCATTAGAAAGGTGGGCAGTCCAGGGCATTAAATACATACAAGATCTATACATTCAAGATAAGTTGTTGTCATTTCAGGAAATATTCCAGAAATTCAAATTATCCGACAGAGATAGATATCTATACACACAAATTATCCACTGTCTAGGAAAAGAAAAAATCTATAAAACCCAACTACCAATTCCACTTTTGGACCTCATAGTCAAATCCCAGAATTTGGGAAATACAGCAGAACTAACAGGAACAAAAGACTAGGTCTTTATAATAACATAAGAGATGGTACCCACTAAAATTCTTCTCACTTAAAAGGCAGTTGAATGGATCGGACATCACACAAAACTATTGGAAAATGCATGTTTACTGGCTCCCTTTTTTCTTTGTCCTTAAAAAAACAAAGAAAAATAAAAAAAAGCAACTAAAAATGCAAACCTGCTAGAGGTACATCTTAAAATATTAAATAGATGGTATTTTACTCCAAATAGAATATCTAAGATTTATCCAGGTTCCTCTGATCAATGCTGGAGAGGATGTGGGGGTAGGGGATCCCTATCTCATATATTTTGGAATTGTGTTATTGTATTATCATTCTGGAAAGAAGTATTTCATATATGCACCAAAGTTGCCAAAAGTCATATCCCACTAAATCCCCGATTAGCATTACTGGGAGTAGATATACTTAAAATACCTAAAAAAGCAAGATGCATAGTGGGCCACATTATAATGACTGCTAAGCCCCTAATAGCGAATTGGTGGAAATCCTTAAATTCTCCTACAATTACAAAACTATTAGACAAATTAGCAGAGCATTGCACGTTTGAACGATTAGTGGCACTACGAAATGACTCATTAATAGAGATGAGCGAGCACTAAAATGCTCGAGTGCTCATTATTCGAGACGAACTTTTCCTGATGCTCGAGTGCTCGTCTCGAATAACGAGCCCCATTGAAGTCAATGGGAGACTCGAGCATTTTTCAAAGGGACCATGGTTCGGGAATAAAATGTGTTAATTAATTGAAAAAGAATGTCTTCTGATAAGTTAGCAGATGTATGCAAACATCTGCAATCTATTCTTCACTGTTCCGCGCGTATATTATCTCCCGACAAGTTAGCAGATGTGAAGAACAGTGAAGAATAGAATAAAAACAGTGAACACAGTGAACACAGGATAATTTAAGTGAAAAACACAGTGAAAAACACAGTGAAGAATAGATTGCAGATGTTCGGCACATCTGCTTACTTGTCGGGAGATACGCTGTCCCGGGATCCGCTGCTCTTCTTCCACTGAAGTCTCCCCGATGTCTCCGTGCCGCTGCCCGATGTCTCCGTGCCGCTGCCCGATGTCTCCGTGCCCCTATGTCTCCGTGCCCCTATGTCTCCGTGCCCTATATGTCTCCGTGCCCCGATGTCACCGTGCCCCGATGTTGTCTCCGTGCCACTATTCTCCGTGCTATGTCCGTGCCGTTCCGTGCCCCTATGTTCGTTGCCCCTATGTCTCCGTGCCGCTCCGTGCCGCTGCACCGATGTTCAGTGCCACGATGTCTCCGTGCCCCTATGTCTCCAGTGCCCTATGTCACGTGCCGCTCCGTGCGCTGCCCGGATGTCTCCGTGCCACTGACCGATGTCTCGTGCCGCGCCCCCGGTGTCTACTGTGCTGCTCCCCGGGTCTCTGTGCTGCTCCCCGGTGTCTCTGTCCGCTCACCGTGTTTCAATGGGTCTTCAAACATAGTGATATTGTTCTTCACATACTATTTTGTTCGCACCGTTCCGCGCGTATCTTCCGACAAGTAAGCAGATGTGCCGAACATCTGTAATCTATTCTTCACTGTGTTCTTTACTGTGTTTTTCACTTAAATGATCCTGTGTTCACAGTGTTCACTGTTTTTATTCTATTCTTCATTGTTCTTCACTGTGTTTTTTTAATTAAATGCTCGATCTCGAGCAGGGGAAATACTCGTCCGAGCAACGAGCCGTTTCGAGTACCTTAATACTCGAACGAGCATCAAGCTCGAACGAGTATACTCGCTCATCTCTACTCATTAACCAAATTCCAGGAAAACTGGGATGAATGGATATCCCCATACCCAAACCTCTCACCATGTAGAAGGGGCTTATCTGAATAAAATAAAAAGATGGACAATAACATTTAAGGTCCATCATAATACTTTTAAGGGCCCAGACAGATTCTATATGGGGAAGACAATCTTAAAAAAACCAAGTGTCATTAGTATGCATTTATCGTGAAAACTGTAGTTATTGTTACTGTTAAAGTTGATACGGTTGTACATATGGATAATATCTCAGCTAAATGCAAGTCGTTCATGTACTGTTAAATGATTAAGAATTGTATAGTCATTGATTGTAAATTCCAGTACAGAACTACACAGCACTGTTATATGATGCTAATATAACCGCATTTACATATTATCTGTAAAATATTAAACCTTCAATAAAAATTGAGTTAGAACATCAGGTGCCATTTTTATATATAAAAATCACTCCCAACGGCAGTTTAACAGTTAATATCTCAGTTTCCCTGATACTAAGTAACACAAATTTATATTCATATAAAAGAGGAGACTCTCTTCTTTCATAGGAAAAAATAAGTGAGGTTCTATGTGTCACAGAGCCAGAGATACTGCCCTCTGAAGTCCCCTCCCCCCCTCCAGATTCTTAGCCATCAGGCTACAGGGAGAACTTGCTGCACTCAGGAGCTGCAGCACCTCACAGATAATGGAAATATTCACTTTATATGTTACTACATTCTGATAATTAATAATATCAACTAATATTCATGTTTTTAACCCTTCTCTATGCAGAACTATCTAAGAACACACTTTCTCTCTTATTGCCTTTTAATTTGTGATTTTGTGATTTTGATGACTTTTGTTATCTCATTAGCTTGGTTTATGGATACAGACAGTTCCCGGGTTACATACAAGATAGGGTCTGTAGGTTTGTTCTTAAGTTGAATTTGTATGTAAGTCGGAACTGTATATTTTATCATTGTAATCCCAGCCAGAACTTTTTTGGTCTCTGTGACAATTGGATTTTAAAAATGTTGGGTTGTCATAAGAATCAATATTAACAATAAAGCTTCATTACAGACACCTGTGATAACTGTTATAGCTGATTATTGTAGCCTAGGACTAAAGTACAATAAATTACCAATATCCAGAGGTCCGTTAGTGACTAGGGGTCGTATGTAAGTCGAGTGTTCTTAAGTAGGGGACCGCCTGTATATAGTTATTTATTTGTGTTATCATTGTGTAAGGGAACATACAATGATAGATCTGTGTGACGCTCAGTGCAATTTTCTGCAAAAATAGTTTGGTTTTCCCTGTGGATTTAACATTTCCTTTGCTGCATATTTTGGTGAATATACGCCTATGTCTATAAACTCTTTAATACAATTTTGAAAATGGGATAAGTGTCTGCTTACAGAAAATATGTGGTTTGTTGGGGTTTACTTTAATTCTTTTTGCTGTAATTTCAATTTAATTTTTAAATGTCAAAATTGTAAAAATTGCTCTGGTCAATAACGCGACAAAATATCCAGAAATGCCTGGCGGTGAAAGGGTTAATACCCCTTGGTTGAATTCTCGGGTGAAGATGCTTATTATCTATCTCCTGTATATATATCTATCTGTCTAGTTATCTATCTCCTATAATCTGACCATTTATATATCTCACTTTTTCTCTGTTTATTTACTAATCAATCTTCTATTTCTCTTCTACTGTATTTATCCCTCATATCCATCTCCTGTATATATCATCTACGTTATAGTTCCGCATCTAGAAATCTCTACCATCTTTCATATTTATTTTCTATCATAATAATTATAATTAATAATTCTTTATTTATATAGCGCACACAGATTCCGCAGCGCTGCACAGAGCATGTCAGATCAGCCCCTGTCCCAAAAGGGGCTCAAAATCTATTCAACCTACCAGTAATTTTTTGGAGCGTGGGAGGAAACCCACGCCAACACAGAGAGATCATACAAACTCTTTGCAGATGTTGACCAGCGCTGCAAGGCTTTAGTGCTAACCACTGAGTCACTGCACTGCCCATCAATCTACCTCTATATCTATCATCTATAAAATTCTCCCATATTACAGTTTGTTTTACCATACTAAATGGAGCCTCTTGCTGACTGTGACTGGTCATAAAATTGTTTTATTTTGGGGCCCCACTTTTAGTTTTGCCCAGGGCCCCACTTTGTCTAGAACCGGCCCTGACTGTACCCACTGTATATCTCTATTTTATATGTGGTGTGCAACCTCATATTTTAATTTCTATTATTAATTTATGTATTAAAGCAGTACAATGTTGTTCCAAGTTTATGCTGTAGGATGGGATAAACACAGCAGATTAGTCATTTACAGTTTTAGCACGTTGGTTGCGTTCAACACAGCCATTTACAGGCAGTAAAGGTAGGAAGTACTGCATACAAATCCACAAAATCTGCCATGTAACTTGCCAAATGCAGTCATTTATTGTGCCGGGCATATATGCAGTTATCAACTATAATAAGCAGAGAACAAAAATTATGCTTTATATAGAATCCATGTATAAATTAATTTATGCAAATAATAATACTAATAAGAAATCTTTAGTTCTATATGGCCATTGTCACAGTCTATGGGAATAGTCCCTTAGGACTAAAGTCAGTGGACTCCCTGGACCACCGTGGGAGATATCGATGCCAGCCGCAACCTGGGAGCGGATCTAAGTGGACTGGTCTTCCTTAGAGCCCGCCGCAAAGCAGGATGGTCTTGCTGTGGCGGGGAACCACCAGGTCGATCCACGGGTGCGACTAGGCCAGCGGTGGCAGCCAAGCTAGAGACACAGGGACCACGGGAAGGCAGGACCACGGGAAGGCAGGACCATGGGAGGATGGCTGTCAGGACCTTGGAAGGACGGTTGGCAGGACCTCAGAAGGACGGTTGGCAGGACCTCAGAAGGACGGCTGGAAGGACCTCAGAAGGACGGCTGTCAGGACCTCGGAAGACCACAGGATTAGAGGACCGCCACAGGATTGAAGGACTGCCACAGGATTACGGGACCACCACAGAATTACGGGACCACCACAGGATTACGGGACCGCCACAGGAACACGGGAACGCCACAGGAACACGGGAATGCCACAAGAACACGGAAACACAGAAACATGGAGGAGTCTGGAAACGCTCAGGAAACTCGGAGGCGTCTGGAAACGCTCAGGGAGGCTTTCTCTTCAGTAGAATGACCTGAAGATCTGGCAGGGGATGCTGTGAGTCGCCAGGCTATATAGCTGACCCAGGAATGCCAGCGCCAATAAGGAGGACGCTGGACCTTTAAATCTTGAAGAGACAGCGCACGCGCCTGATGTGGCCAGACGAGACAGGCGTGCGGCCTGGCCAAAGACCACAGCCTGGAGACCGGAGAGGTAAGTACAGCACCGGGGGAGACCATACATACCGGAGCTGCGGAGTCACTGGAGCAGCTCTTAGAAGCTGCAGAGTCACTGGAACAGCTCTGGGAAGCTTCGGAGTCACTGGACAGCTCTGGGAAGCTTCGGAGTCACTAGAGCAGCTCTGGGAAGCTGCGGAGACACTGGAACCAAGCAGGGCAGGCGTGGAGGTTGGACATGAGGTTGTTCGAACTTGTACCGGATTTTAGCCAGGAATGTGGTATAGGTTGCCATTTCTGGATCTCTACTCTTCCATAGAGGGGTAGCCCAGGTCAGGGCCTCTCCAGCGAGCAAAGAAAAAACAAATGGCGACTTTATGCGTTCGAAAGTGAACTGGGACGACATCAGTTTGATGTGCAGCGAGCACTGGACAAGAAAGCTCCTGCAAAAAGCATCAAAAAATCTGGTCCAGAGTCTGCTGCCGAAAAGCATGGCTGGGAGACGCAACAATAGGAGTCGCAGGAGCCTGCTGCTGGAAGGCAATCATCTGAAGAGTGGCAGCGAGTTGGTCCAGGAGTTCTTTTTGCGCAGCAATCTCTTGGGACTGCTGGGCAATAGTGTTGGAAGGTCTGCCAGTAGCTGGTAAGGATCCTTGACACTGTCCATGGCTTTTGCAGAGATCATGACCTTGGCGGAGTCCATAGCCAGATCTTACTGTCACAGTCTATGGGAATAGCCCCTTGGGACTAAAGTCAATGGACACCCTGGACCACTGCGGGAGAAAACGATGCCAGCCGCAACCCAGGAGTGGAGTCTAAGTGGACTCCTGGTCTTCGCCAGAGCCCGCCGCAAAGCGGGATGGTCTTGCTGTGGTGGGGAGCCACCCGGTCGATCCACGGGTGTGACTAGGCCCTAGGGACCACGGGAAGGCAGGACAATGGGAAGGCAGGACCACGGGGGGATGGCTTGCAGGACCTTGGAGGGACGGCTGGCAGGGCCTCGGAAGACCACAGGATAACCGGACCGACACAGGATAACCGGACCGCCACAGGATTACAGTACCACCACAGGATTACGGGAACGCCACAGGAT
Source organism: Engystomops pustulosus (assembly GCA_019512145.1). Lineage (NCBI taxonomy): Eukaryota > Metazoa > Chordata > Amphibia > Anura > Leptodactylidae > Engystomops > Engystomops pustulosus. Next base: position 120,380,627 of record CM033644.1, on the reverse strand, counting down.
TACGGGAATGCCACAGGATTACAGGACCGCCACAGGATTACGGGACCGCCACAGGATTACAGGCTGGGGCCGTGCAACACGGGGGAACAGGGGTGCACCCAAGATCTGCAACATGGATCGCGGGGGCAACCATAACTCGGGACCAAGCCGGGCCCGTGCCACAGGAGGGAACATGGGTGCACCCGCGATACATGGATCACAGAATCACCGGTGACAGCCATCATATTTGCAGCGGTCTATATGTCATGTGGTACATATACAAACAATATTAAGAAATTACAGAGGAAAAACATGGTCAAATGAACTTCATTTGAACTTTTTCATGTATGAAACTTTCATCTTCATGTGTTTCTCTGTGAAAAATGACTTTTATTGTTAATGGTTTATGTATATTCTATATATAATATATTATATATTATAATATAAATATATATCTATGAAGTAAGTCCAGTCCACACAATCCTATAGAGGAGGGGTGCAGCGCCCCCAAAGGTTCTGGCTTGATCCTCTTGTAGATAAACCAAGAGGATCACAGGACCACAGGATAACCAGACCACCACAGGATAACCGGACCACCACAGGATTATGGGACCGCCACAGAATTTCGGGACCGCCACAGGATTACAGGACCGCCACAGGTTTACGGGACCACCACAGGATTACGGGACTGCCACAGGAACACGGGACCACCACAGGAACACTACAGGAACACGGGAACACCACAGGAACACGGAAACACGGAGGCGTCTGAAAACACACAGGAAACTCGGAGGCGTCTGGAAGCGCTCAGGGAGGCTTTCTCTTCAGTAGAATGACCTGAAGATCCAGCAGGGGATGCTGGGAGTCGCCAGGCTATATAGCTGAGCCGGGACTGCCAGCGCCAATAAGGAGGATGCTGGCCTTTTAATTCTTGAAGAGCCAGTGCGGCCAGTGTGCGGCCAGATGAGACAGGCGTGTAGCCTAGCCGAAGCCCATAGGCTGGAGCCCGGAGAGACCATACATATCAGAGCACGGGTGCACCCGCGATCCGCAACATGGATCGCGGGGGCACCCGTGACAGCCATCAGATTTGCAGCCGTCTACATGTCATGTCTTTAAAAGGGTTGTCCGCTTTCAGCAAATAATCAATATTGTTTGTGTAATTAAAAGTTATTAAATTTTCCAATATACTTTCTGTATCACTTCCTCACTGCTCTCCAGGTCTGTGCTTGCTGTCAGTCTATAGGAAGTTTCAATGTTTACTTCCTGTGGATATATACTGGTCCAGGGTCAGGTGATGTCACACAGGTGCACAGGTTAGTATACAATAATCACAGCTGTGTGTTATACCGAGCAGTGCAGTGAAATTACTAGTTTATATCCATTGGAAGTAAAAAAATTAAGCTTTCTGTAGAATCATAGCAAGCAGAAATCTAGAAAATGGCGAGGAATTGATATAGAAAATTGTATACTGTAACTTTTCATTACACAAACAATGTCAATGAAAGTGTACAACCCCTTTAAGTTTATTTAGGCTTCTTTCTTCTAGGGCTTCTTTATTTCTGCCTTTTTTCCCTATGGACCAACCAAAGATTTAAAAAAACAGAAGATAATCAATGCAAGTCAATGGCTCAGTGAAAACTGTAAAGTTTGCCCTTGTGTAGTCATTTGACCTTATGCACTAGGTTACAATATGTGAATATTACATAATTATTAGGCACACACAGATTTCCTTTTGTGTTATGAGAGGCCCTAGAATCGAAGGACATTTTCATTATCTGTGCTGAGATTTACAGAATGTTGCCATCCAGCAGTAGAAATAATAATTGGGCTTCTGCAGGTATTTATAGTTCTGCTGATGACAACCTATGTGAGGTCAAGAGGAGCAAGGTCAGGAGGCTGCAAACAAGCCAAGTGCATAAACCAGCAACTAATAGAGGCAGAGCTCTAATTAGTTATAATTCTACTTATAACTGCCACTATCCAATACTCGTAGTAGAAAAGGAAGAAAAAGCAATCTATTCATTGTTACAATGCTTCCACTAACAATAATGATACTCTATACTCGAGTATAAGCAGACCGGTGTATAAGTCGAGACCCCTTATTTTAACACAAAAAAACTGGAAAAACCTATTGACTCGAGTATAAGCCGGTCCACTTTAATATATAGCCTGCCAGCCCATGTAGTCTATAGCCAGCCATGCCCCTGTAGTCTATACCCTGCCAGCCCCTATAGTCTATACCCTGCCAGCCCCTGTAGTATATAGCCACCCAGCCGCTGTAGTATATAGCCAGCCAGCCCCTGTAGTATATATCTTGCCAGCCCCTGTAGTATATATCTTGCCAGCCCCAGTAGTATATAGCCTGCCAGCCCCCTCTAGTATATAACCTGACAGCCTCCTCTAGTATATAACCTACAAGCCCTGCCTCCAATATAATGCCTGTAGAGAAAAAAAAAAGTGTGCTCACCTTCCGAGCCCCATACCCCCCTATTCCCCCCCACACATTTTTTGTGTGCTGAAAAACTTGGCTTATACTCGAGTATATACAGTATATTGATAATAACTAAAATAACTGTGGTAATACAGCAGTAGTGAAATAACAAAGCCCTATATGTTTAACATTACAGTACAAACATCACAAAGCCCAAAAGATTGACTACTGGATTTTGTTTTTGTGTCCACCATTTTGCTAGGTCTAATATTTGGCCATCAACATGTAATTTTTAAGGGAACTAACAGATTGAAAGTTAGGTTATTAGTTAACAAGGGGTGTGGCCATGTGCCTTCTCTCAATGTTTCCTTTCCCCATCCATTTATACAATGATTCTCTTGCTGGGAATAAATACGTTATAGAATGCATAAAACAGGGGCACCAGTAGGCAATGACCCACCCCTAGTGCACCGAGTGAATTTACACAATGATAACATGAGAATTTTCTCTGAAACAGTAGATTATTGGGAAACAATAAAGGTATGGAAAATGTATAAAGTACTCTACAGAATTTCACTTGTGGGATGTGACAGCTGTTAAACTTCCTGCAAGAGTATTATTCTTAAGACTTATATTACTATTTCTATTTAGAATTTCACAACGAGTTTTACATGCACCAATTGGTTTGTTAGTGGGCCCAAATTTGGTATACCATACCTAACAAATTTACTACAACCTAGTGGAAGGTCTTCATTTCAGATAAGGAAAAGTTTTTCCAGCTGACTAGCCTGGTAAGTTTGACCGTCACCCCAGGCAGGACTATTAACCATAGATTGGGACGATTGTCCCTTACCTTTTCCGTAGTTCTTCTTGCTGCTCTCTTTATAGGTTTCCTGTCTCCTTGTAAGCCGTGACACTTTCTTTCTTTTGCTTCGCTTTTTGCTAGTTTTTCTATCTGGTGTTATTTGACTTCAGCTATGTCACGATTTTTTTGATTATGGTACCTTTTGTTGTGACCATGTTGTGTCTGACCGGTCGGCAATGTGTCCTGTTGTTTGGTCCGCCGGTGTGACCTTACGTTCCGTTTCCCTATCGCACATCTAGGTTTATGTTCTTGGCTGTGACACTTTTCTTGTGTACTAGTTTGAATACTGCTTTATCTGACCTCCTGTTTACCTTCCAACGCCACCATCATCCAATGCCAGCCATAGTAATCTTCCATGTCACCCCCCCTGTATGGGTCCTGAGGCCATTAGTTCCAGATAGCTGCTTCAACCTTCTTCTTAAAATGGTCTTAATCTGCGTGTACGGCCAGCATTAGCTGGTTTGCAGGTTAGTTCACCACCAAGTACCCAGGCCTTACACCTTGTGCTAATCTACTTGTTCTGGCGCTGTTTGCTGACAGGTTGTGACCACTATGTGGTGATATGGTAATAGTATAGATGGGATATAAGGTGCATGATGGGGACCCAGAAACAATTCCCAGTCAGGGGCCCCTAAATCTGTCTTAAACACAAGTAAAGACGCTGACCACTGACAATCCTCCATACCGCACCACACGGAGAAGTAACATCCCTTGTATTAAACCCACAGGAAAGTGTATTTTTTGAAAAAAAAACAGTTGATTTGCTCTTATGGTATATTAAGCTCCTCCCCAGGTATATTGCCCGTTCAAATTTGACTTTACATCCAACATCACTGCCTTTTTTTGGGAGACAGATCCACTTCAATGTTTTGGTAGAGAAGCTTAGGAGTGAGTAGCAGCAAGTAGGCGTGCTTATTTGGGAGCCGTGAACATATCCTTATTCAGTTGTTGCCGTGAAGAGATGGAGTGGTTTCTGGCTTGAAAGAAATGAATGCTGGTGCTGCTCGGCGATGGCTTCTCATTCCTGCTGCTTTATGATTGCGGATCTGCATGAATAGTGAATCGCTTTTGGTTTCTGTAAGTCTGGGAAGATCCTGCTGATTCCTGGGATTCATTGGAGAAGACCTTACACTTCTTCGAGATCACTGATTTTGAAGGAAATTTGGGCATCTGCTCTGCTTTCTAGTTTTCCATTGAACTAGTACGCGGGCTGCATCTAAAAAAGCAGCATTAGTAAATTCTAGAAAGTTTGGCTTAAAAAAAAAAAAAAATCCTTGAAGGGCAAAGAATGGCGAGAAAATATGTGACTTTGATCATAATTAACCATTGGGCACAGTATTAAGGTTAGTATTGCTATGATTCCACCCTTGTGCACAACGTATCATTTTCCAATAGCATTGTGACTAATACTGGTCTTGGCTGCTACACGTGTGTTGTGTTTCAGGTTTCTCTCCAGGAGCACGTGGTGATGGTCCCATTTTACTGTTGTGCTTCATCTTAAGCCAATCGATAGTGTCAGCCACGCAGGTAAATATACCTTTATGATGAATGTTCGTTTTTGTATCATTATTGTCTAGCAACTGTGGCTCTTTTGCTACAGTTGAGACTATATTCACATCATACGGGATGATAGGAATTGTCAGGAGTGAATAGGAATTGGGACAGGAGTCACAAACCAAGTAGTCCTTGCCTGCCACTAACTATCCACGAAGAACTTTTATTTCTGAAAAAAATTATTAAATACATTTATTACAATTACCTCCCCTGTGTGTATGGTTGATCATATCAGAGGGTTAATGAAATCCATTGGTATTATTATACAACTAATGGTAAGGAGATGATCCGGTCATAAGTGATTTGTTATATAGGATGTTCAGCTAGATATTTTGTTCTGCTATGTCCTACAGATAAGGTTAACATTAATGTGGGGATAGTTGGGGAAACTGATGTTCAGTACAATGTAATGATTGGTTATAGCAAGTCGTTCTTTATGATTTTACCTTGTACATAATAGATCTATAGCCAACCACACTTAACATGATACATTTGTGCTCGTCTGCAATGATAAACCGACTACTGCCCATAGAATACTATTTCTCATACCTTATGGTTGAATATAACAATCTCAAGAGAAATAGCAGTGTATATTTCGCTCTCTGTACAGTTATTACATGCATAAGATATAATCCTATAAGAAATATGGTCTTGATAGACTCATTTATTGATAATTACATCCTAACAATGTCTGGAAAATACCTTGAATAAGAATAAGCCCTTTATGGGAACCAGAGCCATTAATAAATTACCTTGCATAGGATAATCCCTGTATAGTCTATAACCCCATATCCTGTAATATCTGCACACAGATATAACACAAACCCTACAAGAATTAACATTAAGGTGATTTAAGTCTGCCTATTTTGAGCAAATTGCATCCTGTTTCTATACCTATCCTGTCATCTACACATAATATCCCGAGGCCCTATATTCTGCAATATTATTATATGAATGCCCCATGAGCTTTGCCTCTTTACCCGTGCATCAAGTTTTGGTGTCTGTTGTACCTCTTCATCATAACCTTTCATCATGCCCATAATTCTGCTGCCAGCAGCAATGCTACATGAAGAGTCTGCTTATGCCTTCACTTAACGCAGTCCCCCCTGGTGATATATTGTATAATACTTTCTCCCTCATTTTTTTGTTGCCTCCTCCCTGACTCCCTGGTACTAATGAAGTATTGAATATGTAATGATGTCTCATTATCTTAGAAATCCCAATATACATTAAAGTGTGTCCACAGTGTCCATACAATCTTGATACAGGGGAAATAGAGATACACGTTCTCCTTAATAATTAACCACCACACACCCCCCATGATGTGTCAAACATGGACTCTATTTAATCATTAAGTCCATTCATGATACATGTTTGTCGGATTAAAAACCCCATCATTTCGTTCTCTTCTGCGATTTTCATTCTCTAAGGTGAAAACCCACAGGGGAACTGCAGATAAATTTGTATATCACCATGTTAATACCATATTTTTCTACAGTTTTGGGGGCGATGGTTATGGAGTACACACTGGGTTGTGGTATATCCCTGTGGATCTGATTTTTGCGGTGTCGATCCAAGATTTGATGAGGTTTTATTCATTTTAATGTTAGTTGTTTACTCACACTTTGGCTCTGACTAGTAAAAAATGTATCTGTGTTTATTAATAATCATCATACACTTAAATCACATCACTATGACACAAATCTCTCTCCTGCCCTTATGCTTTATGTAATTTATCCAGGATTATGAAGAGTGATGGTATTATAATCAACCCCATCTGGATCTTCTGCTTCCTGTGTCAGTGGACAGCAAGTAGAGATTTGAAAATTGTATACCACAGAAGAGTGAATGACTATAAATTATTTTGCACAAACGTCCCTAACAGCCGAGTGGGACAATACATTCATCCTGGTGTGTTTGAAATGTTATATTAAATATAATGGTGTAACTAGTAAACCATGGGCTCCATAAGCAAAACTTAGAAATATGGACCCCCCCAAACTCACATTTCAAACCTAACAGGAAAACACACTCGTGATGTCCCAGTCAGATATTTTACCTAATGGTGATGTCACAGTGCAAGGGAGATACACACAGTGATGTCACAGTACGATCTTATATACACATGGCGATGTCACAGTGCAGGGAGAATACACACAATGATGTCAGCAGTGCAGGGGAAAATACACCATTGATGTCCCAGTACAGAGATACACACAACGAGGTCCAGTACAGATATTAACACATGGCGATTCACAGTGCCGGGGAGAATACACACAGTGATGTCCAGTGCAGGAGAATAACACACAGTGTGTCACAGTACAAGAGATACTACCCATCCGATGTCACATACAGATATATACCATGGCGATGTCAACAGTGCAGGGAGAATACAATGGTATGTCACAGTACCTGATAATATACACATTGATGTCACATACGATATTATACACATGGCTATGTCACAGTGCAGGGAGAATACACACAATGACGTCACAGTACAGGATAAGACAACAGGTGAATGTCACGTACAGATTTATACACATGGTGAGTCACTACAGGGAAATCCACACAGTGATGTCACGAACATGGATAATACGACACAGTGATGTCACAGTAACAGGGAAAACATACACTGTTGATGTCACAGTACAGGGATAAATACACACAGCTGATGTCACACTACAGATACTAATCACATGGTTATGTCGCAGTGCAGGGATAATGCCACAGGTGTTGAAGTACAATAAATACAAACAGTGCTGTCAAAAGTAACAGAGTACTACAACCAGCACTTGTTACAGAACAAATATTATACACTTAGGAGGACATTTCTAAGGAGTTGGGGAAACTTCACTTAAAGTGCTTTTTCCATGTGAATGGTCCGTGCTTCAGATTTCATGAATCTGGCGCTTCCCGCAACTGGACCACAGAGTTCACCACGTTTGCGTGCACCACCTTTTAACATGGGAGGAGATGAGCACGCAAACCGGCCGCCAGTGGGTATGGCTGCTAGGACCCCCACTATTACTAGAATGGGAATTAGATTTTTGTCTCCCTCCAATTTACACATAAGGAAAAAAGCAATGCTATTCATTTTGAAAGCGCAGCATTGGACTAGGTTCCTCCATGGGTTTATGGGAATCTCAATGGAATGAAGATAAAGTTTGGGTTATCACCCTTTCAACATGTCTTGCAGTCCTTTTCTTTAATGATCGAAGTCTTTTAATTTCACAGGTTTCTTTGCGGACAGGTTTTTAAATCTTTTGCTTGGAATAAGATGGGTTGCTGAGAATAGCCAAACAAAAAAACAACAGCACACGTGACTTTTTTAATAAAATATGGCTGCCAGACTATTTGGACCCCCCAATGGTGAGAGTCCTGGTAAACCTAGTAGATGCGGCTACAATAATACTCTATAATAACACATATTGGTGTTACCTCTGTGATAATTTTAAATGTTGCCATTGCACCTACCACTCAGCGATTTGCATAGAATGGGGATATATACACTCACCGGCCCCTTTATTATGTACAAACTGTCCAACTGCTCTTAACACTAATTTCTATTCAGCCAATCACATGGCTGCAACTCAGTGCATTTAGGCATGTAGACACTGGTCCAGACAATCTCTGCAGTTCACCGAGCATCAGTAATGGGGAATAAGGTTATTTGATTTGCCTTTGAACGTGGCATTGTTGTTGGTGGGGGGTTTCCAGAAGGGCTGGTCTGAGTATTTCAGAAACTGCTGAATTCTACTGGGATTTTCATCCCACACCATCTCTAGGGGTTTAAAAGAGACTGGTCCAAAAAGAAAAAACCTCCAGTGAAGCGGCAGTTTCGGCAGTTCTGCTGTGGGCGGAATGCCTTGTTTATTCCAGAGGTCAAGGAGAATGGCAGACTGGTTTTCGGGCTGATAAAAGGCACAGTGACTCAATCACCACCCCGTTACAACCAAGGTACTGGCCGAAAGCATCTCTGAACGCACCGTGTACGTCGAACTTTGAGCAGAGGCTACAGCAGCAGAAGAACCACACCGAGTGCCCACTCCTTTCAGCTAGAACAGGAAACGAGGCTACAATTTGCACAAGCTCACATTGAATTGGACAGTAGAAAGTGGAAAAACGTTGCCTGTCTGATGAGTCGCGATTTCTGCTGCGACATTCGGATGGTGGTCAGAATTTGCATCAACACCTGAAAGCATATGGATCCATCTGCCTTGTATCAACGGTTTAGGCTGGTGTGGTGGTGTCGATGGTTTGGGGAATATTTTCCTTGGCACTCTTTGGGCCCCTTGGTAACCAATTGAGCATCGGTTGTCAAACAACGCCACAAGCTACCGAGTATTGGTGCTGGAACATGTCCATCCCTTTATGACCACAATGGTACCCCAACATCTGATGGCTCTTTCACAGCAGATAATCGCCAGTCATAAAGCTGAAATCATCTCAGACTGGTTCTTGAACTGACAATGAGGTCAACTGTACTCAATGCCGTCCACTTCACCAGATCTCAATCCATAAATAAGAGCATCTTCTTTGGGATGTGGTGGAACGAAGATTCCGCATCATCATGGAGTGCGTCACGAAGCCTATCTGCTGCAACTGTGTGATGCCATCATGTCATATGGACCAAAATCTCTGAGAATGCTTCCAGCCCTTTTTGAATCTATGCCACGAAGAATTGAGGCATTTCTGGAGGCAAAGGGGGTCCAACCCGTTACTCATAAAGCGTGTGACCTCATAAAAAGTCCCGTGATGTATATATACTGGGGGCCATGGTGGTATCCATTTTTCATGATATCTGCTAGGAACATCTGTCATTCAGCGCTGGGGGTGCAATTTGTAGGATGACCAAATTCATTGGCACCCAACTAGTTCATTTTGTATTTAAGGAAAATTCCCTTTCATATGGTTTCTGATTGTTGATATCTGAAAAAACCCCATGAATGTATTTTAACAAAACGGTTTTAGCGGGATTTTCTGTAATATTCCTGTGATCTTCTTTTGTGTCCTATGGATTGTGAGAGACACGTAGTTTCTGTCTTTCGCACTAATTCTCAGATTATTAAACAGGATGAAGCTGTGACTGATGTTAAAAATACCACTGTGTTTTCCATAGAACTACTAGGTGCCATATTAACTCTCTGTGCAGCATCCCCTGTTATTATTTGCAAGGTCTTTAGATTTAATATACATCATGGTAATACAATTGTTATTTGTCTTTTTTTTCCTCCATCTTTTCAACTTACTAAGACAAATATTATCACATGTTACCTCCTTTGACTGCTTTTAGGCATTCTTTGGGATTTTTTCTTCTAGTGTAAATAAGTTGTGTCCATATTGGAAAGATTATGCTAGCGATGAGCGAACATGCTGTCGATCTTGATGCCGTCGAGCATTAGCGTACGCGAAACTCTGCTTCGTTGCTTCGAGGCGCATACTTCGGCCCCTCTCGAGAAATTGGCAGCTCCCGCCGTTTGCTTTTTTGGGCGCCAGAAACAGAGCCATCACAAGCCCGGAGACTCGCCTGGCACTTCACCCAGCATGACTTGGTACGCTTACACGTCGAATAGCAGTTGTTTTGCTGGCCAGATCAGGTGACCCTGGGATATACTAGCCGCTCCCCCGCTCTGCGCGGATCATTCTGTGTCTGGATGCCGCTAGGGAGAGAGCTGCTGCTGGTCGCGGAACAGCGTTGGGGGTGTTCTATTAGCTTACTGTAGGGTAGCGGGAGTGATTCTCCAAACCCAACAGCCCTTCTTAGGTCTACAATAACGTTCTAAACTTTTTTTTTTTTTATTGCTCTGTACATTTTGTGAGGATTCGCAGGGGGACTTGCTACCGTTGTGTTAGCTCTAGTGGCAGCGCATATCCACCTCGACACCAAAGTGGGAAAATTGTATAGTAGGGGTTTGGATTTTAATTAGGCACAGTCTTCATTATTTTTTTTTTACGTTTATTTTGTTTATGACTCAGTGTCACTCTCATCTGCCATAGTAGTGTGCTTGATACTTGGCTATAAAATAGCCCATAGAATAAGCCGAACACTTACTTACGCCTACAGTAGCGTTCTATATATTTTGATTCTGGTTGATCTGCTGGTGGCTGTACTTGCTGCGGATTGCATGTACTAGGCAATTCTGAGCAATTTGTAGTGAGACTTGCGACCACCGCTGTTTCTGCCTTAGTGACGCACATATCCATGCAAAAGACCGAAGTGGGAATTTAGTAGGGTTGGATTTCAATTAGGCACTAACTCAGTGTCATCTCATCTGGGCATAGCTAGTGTGCTTTGATACTTGGCTAGAACATAAGCCATAGGTGAATCCAACAGCTTAACTTACGCCTACAGTACGTTCATATATTTGGGATTTTCTGGTTGATTCTCTGTGGCTGTACTTGCGGCAGTGCATGTACATAGCCAAGTCTGAGCAATTGTAGTGAGACTTGCACCCGCTTGTTTCTGCGCTTAGTGACGCACATATATCCATCGCAAAGCCGAAGTTGTAAAATTGGTAGGGGTTGGTTTCAATTAGGCACTTACTCATTTCATCTCATTCATCTGGCATAGTAGTAGTGTGCTTTGATACTTTGGCAGAAATAGCCATAGGAAGAATCCAAACACTTACTTACGCCTACAGTAGCGTTCTTATATTTTGGATTCTTTCTGGTTGATCTGCTGGTGGCTTTACTTGCTGCGTGCATGTCCTTTAGTGGGGCCCCAATTCTGACAATTTGTGGTGAACTTGCAACCGCTGTGTTTTTCGCTTAGTGCGCACATATCCAGAGCAAGAAGACCGAAGGGGGACATTTAGTAGGGGGTTGGATTTCAATTAGGCACAGTCGGCCATGGTGTCGCTTTTGTTTAATATTTACGTTTATATTTTGTTTCTCTTCTCCGTGGCATCACAAGAGGGCTCTAGACTTGAGAGTACAGGGAAGAGTAAAGAAAAAGGTATTGGCTCGCATCTTGTTCCGGAGTAGTTTGCTTTCAAATACTCGGCTAGAAACTAGTCCAAAATAGACTTCGGTAGCGTACCAATCGCCATGGCTCTCCGTTCGTGTGTGTTTTTTTTCCCCCCTCCCAGACCCCAGCAACCACACCCGCGACCCCACAATTCTACGACAACGGGAAGCATCGCCCGAACAAAGGAACAAGGCCCACACCACCCCCCGGAGGACGCGCCACCCGCCCCCCCCGAAACACAAAAAAAAACAAAACCCAAAAAAAAAAGTTTTTAAAAAAATGAAGTTATAACCCTCATTTTAAAAATGTTTAACCCGAAGGGCTAGGGGTGAGGAACGAGGGCGGGACGTGGGCGTCCCAACTACTGCAGGTGTTCAGAGGCCTTGTCCTGGGCGGGGTAGAACACCACCTGCTATGCGGAGCAGGGAAGCCGCAGAGCTACACTCCCTCGTCAATTATCATTTCGATGACAATTATCGCCTGATGATTGAATAGGGCCTCATTGGTCCTCCCAGGGAGATTTTACGTAGGGAAAGGAAACAAAAAAAAAAGGAACAACAGTGAGGAAAGAAAAAGAGTGAGATAAAAAAATGGAAGAGGCCAGAGGAGAGGGGGCGAAGAGGGGTTCGCGAAGCATGCCCGAACAGTGCGAACAGGTGATGTCGTGGATTGCTGACAATGCTTCGAGAGCACGATTTGTCCACCAGTCAAGTCGAATTCACGCAGTCCACCCATGTCACCCGAAATCCGCCACGCCTCCAGCTCCTGCAACCTCACAGCCTCTCCCCCCAGTCTGCCCATCCTGCCCCCTCCCAGGAAATTTGGCATGTCAAATTCAACAATCAACCGGCATACGCCTGAGAACTACTGTTTTCTTGGACCCTTCCCAAGTCACAAAACCACTTGTCCCTTTGCTGCTGAGCAATTTTCCGATGCCCCAGGTTTTCCACCAGTCCCAGTCTGTGGGTGAGAGGACTGCTTGACGTAGTGGAAGTGTGGAAAGAGGTGTCCTACGTGATGAGACAACACGGTTGGCAGACCGTGGGGAAGTTGTTGTCAGGGCAGTAAGTCCGAGGGGGAGCAGACTGAGGGATCGAGGATGATGAGGGGACAGACCCAAGCTGGGTTGAGAGGGGGCCGGCTGAACACAGTGCTTCGTGACGGAGGAGAGTCCTCGACCAGAACAGGTTGGAAGAGCAAGTGGTGGGGCCCAGACGGAGAGGCAAGGGCCAGAGCTGGTGCATCGAGGCCAAGTGTGTCCAACATGAAGCTCCCTTGCGAGGTCTATTGTCTTGCGGCGAGGGCTAGATCTTCAGAAGTCTGGGAGGTTTCTCTGGTTAGGAAACACCGGTGATCGACGGCTGTGGTGTGGCAACATTTTGCCAAACAAGGCTCATCAGGTCCACCACTACTACTTACTACCACCGTATGCCAGCATATGAATGCTAAAACACCCCACTCAGTGGCAACAGCCCGTTCAGCCTCCGGCCGTGCACACCACTGGCTCCTTCCCCGTCAGCTGATAGTCGCCCCCTGCCCGACCCTGCCCACCAAAACCCCATCGTCGCCTCCGCGATCCTCCCAGCACCACCACCGTTCACTCTCCATACCCCACCTCTTAGCGAAACGCAAATGGAGTGCAACCCACCGCACGCCCAGCCCTAATGTGCACATCTCCTATTGCTTACCTGGAGATGCTGCCCTATAGGCTATAAAGACTGAGGCCGTTCGCAACCTCATGGCGGCGGCCGCCCCTCGGTATTCGGTCCCCAGCCGCCAGCTCTTGTCCCGTGTGCCTCCCAGCCCTGCACCAGCACGTGTCAGACAACATCATCCGTGCCCTACCAACGCCGTTTCTGACAGGTCACCTGTACCAACGGACACGTGGACGAGTGCTGCTGGGCAGGGCCACTATAGATCGCTGACGGCATACCATTGGGTTACACTTGTGGAGGCTGGGACCTGGTCCGGACCCCTGGGGCTGGTCATATACTGACTGACTGCCGACGCCGAGGATTGCGGGGCCTACCTCGGTCCAGGTGTTTCAGGCCTACTTGCCTCCTCCTCCTCCCCGACCCCCCCACCTCCTCCACCCCTCCTCCGACTACCATCCGTGGGGCACTGTCGCCATCAGTCCGGTAAGCTCCTAGGCACCTCACTGTGCCGTCGCTAAGCGACAGCATGCGGTGCCTCAAAAAACTGCCTGAGCCTAGCACAAAAGGCACACCGCCAAGAGCTATTACAGGGCATCACGGCGCAGACTGATCTTGTGCGCCGCTAAACCTAAGCCAGGCTGGATTGTGTGTGACAAACGGCCTTAACCTGTGGCGGCTAAAGTGCCAAACTTGCAGCTGACACATGGCCATGCCTGGCCCATGTGTCAATCTGATAGTTCAGCGTTTCCTCAAGACATACCCCAATCGGGCTAATAATTTGCTTCACGAAGGTGCGCCGCATCTGTGCGCATTTCAGGAAGTCCAGCCCAGATGCTGCCTCTCCAGGGCACGCAGCGCCGCCTCCAACCTGCCCCCGCTCACCGACTGTTGTGCTAGTGCCCACGAGGTGGAATTCAACACTGACCATGTTATCCCGAGTTTACCAGCAGCGCAGGAGCGATTGTAGACTTCCGATGTTCAACTTCCACCGAAGTGGAGTCAGGTCATCAGCTTCCTCCTCAAGTCTACAATGAGGATTGGACGTGGATGTCTGATATCTATCTGTCAGTGCTGAGTAAACTTTGAGGAGTCAACACAGATGTTCAGTGGCGATGCCGCCCAGCATCAGCCTCACCATCCCTGCTTGCCGGTTGAAAACCTCTGATCAGCATGAAGTCGGAACTTGCGCTCTGTCACAAGAGACTGGGGAAGAAGATTCCCTTGTTTAATAGCCAAAGCACCTCATGTCGGTTTCTCAGCGCATATCGGAGGAGGTGGAGGTGGAGAGGATAGGGAAGAGGGGAGAATGTTTTGCGAGTGAAAAAAACCACAGAGGGGACCATGTTGATTTCCTTCACTTCGCGTGTATGGCAGAGAAGAGGATTTGGAGGAGTTGGAGGAGAGGCAATGGACAGGTCAGGCCGTGAGTGGAGTGAGTTCTTACCGTTGGTACTCTGCTCATATGGCAGATTTCATGCTAGGGCTGCCATTCCCGTGACCCTCGCGTTCCAGATAATTTATTCCAGCAACCGATTACTGGGGTTCACTCTCCTGGACCCACGGTACAAGCAACACTTTCCACTCGCATCCCTGCAGAGAAGGAGTGTGAAATGCCTGAAACCAGCAGGCCCTGTGCACAAGCTGAAACAGTATTTTCCCGTCGGACAGCGCTAGCAGCGACAGAGTGCGTATTCTGCGGGAAAAGTAAGCGAGGGAGTTAGCAAAAGGCGAGCAGGCCTAGCCTTGTCCACACTGGCAAGGGTACGCTTTACAAGGCTTTTGCCAGGCTTATTGTCCCCCCCCACAAGACACTGCACCTGTCCCCATCTCGGATAGTGGGGCTGATCTTACAAGAACGATGGTGAGGGATATCGTAGCTGACCATACCAAGCTGCCTAAATGAGACACAGCTCCTGCAACTACGGGGTTCAAAGCTGGACATGTGGCACGACTGGCGCTGTACGCCTTGAGGTCTTGCCTGCCCTGCCGCTAGCCGTCTTTTGCCGAGCGGGTTTGCAGTGCAACTGTGGCAAATCATCACATATAAAGCGTACACGCCTGTCGACTGACCGCGCTGACATGCTGACGCTTATTAGAATGAATAAAGGCTGGATTTCTCAGAATGTCCACTCTCCACCATGTGAAGGAACTCACCTGAATAATTGATCCACCCCTCTCCTCCTCATTTTTCCCTCCTTCTCTCCCTCCTCTTTGTACAGTAAGCAAGAAGCTGGGCTATTTTTGACAGGCCCACTGTTTCTGCTTGCTATAGTACTTTATATGCATTTAATTTTTCTGGAGGGCGACACCTACCCGGCCCTCGTTTAAAACAATTTTTGTGAGTGCCACCATACAGGCACCAATCTATTCCATTTTTCTGGAGGGCCACCTACCCGTTCCTCTTTTTTATTAAAATTTTGGGACGCCACATACGGCCCCAATGCTATCCATTTTATCTGGAGGGCCACCTACCGCTCCCTGGTTTGAAAAATTTTTTGGGCTTGCACATACAGGCACTCAATCATTCTAATCCATTTTACTGGAGGGCCACCTACCTGCTCCTCTGTTGAAAATTTTGGGACTGCCACATACAGGCACTCAATCTTATCCTCGTTTACTGGAGGCCACCTAACCGCCCTCTGGTTGAAAAATTTTTGGACTTGCTGCCACATACAGCACTCAATCTATTTCCATTTTATGGAGGGCCACCTACGCCTGCTCCTCTGGTTTGAAACATTTTTGGGACTGCCACATACAGGCACTCTCTATTCCATTTTTACTGGGGGGCCACCTACGGCTCCTCTGGGTTTGCAAACATTTTTGGACTGAGCCACATACAGGCACCAACTCTATTCCATTTTTCTGGAGGGCCACCCCTTACCTGCTTCCTCTGGTTTGAAAACTTTTTGGGACTGCCACATACATGCACTCAATCTATTACCAATTTTCTGGAGGGCACCTACCTGCTCCTCTGGTTTGAAACCTTTTTTGACTGCCACATCCAGCCCTATCCAAATTAAATTGTCTCCATAGCAGCCCCACACGTTTGCTCCATTGCTACCACCTCTCCAAAAGTCGTCCATATAGCTGTCCTCCATACATCCTTCCTCCTTATCAAACGAGGTGTGGTCACGCATAAATTTGGGTTGTTTTCATGGATTCCCCACATCAAAGTTGTTAACTTTGGTTCGCCACCCTGCTGTGTTATCCACAAAATATACTGGTCCAACTTTTATTATTAACCGAATTATTTAACTCACTTTCTCGCGCATCCAAGCCGCTTCTTGCCCCTCTACTCCCCACCCGCCATATCCCCAACATTATAAGAACGCTCTTAAACACTTGATCTTATACAAAAGGTTTCTTAGAAGTGCTTTTTGGGGAGTAGCCTGAGACAAGGGGCTTGGATTGGCGAAAGCTCGCCTGCTTGCAGTAGCGCCACTCCATCCAAATCCACTAACATAGTTTTAAACCTGCAGCAGCACCTTTAATCTACTACTAGTTCACTGCCTCCATAATAATATAATATATACTCTTATTATATAGCGTCATCATATTTCTGTGCGCTTTACAAATCATAGAAACAAATACAAATGTAATGTAACAGAGCACAACTTTGTATGGAACAACAGAGTGAGGTCCCTGCTCGCCGAGAGCTTACGGTTTATGGAAGATGAGGGGTACAACACGAGGTAAAAGAAGTTAATGGTCAAGCCATTCTTCTTAGGAATAGAACAAAATATAATAAATGGAATTGCTTGCAGCTTTGACCACTCACCGTCATCTTATATACCAGGTCCAGGGTGATTGGACTGCAGAGAAGTCTGTGTGCCTGTTTGGTTGCTGGATAACAGATGGGAGGACGACACAGGACGGTTATAAGAAGAGTTATAACTTCATGCATTTAATGAGTGTTATATGTCTTGCCTAAAGAATGGGTTTTGTAAGACCACTTTGAAACTTTGGATTTAGTCTTAGTCTCATATCCGGGGCAGAGCCATTCCATAGAATTGGTGCGCTCTAGAGAAGTCTTTGCAGACGCGAGTGGGAGGTCCAGCACTAGGGGTAGATGTTAATCTAGATCACTGGCGATCTAAGAAGCACGGGTTGGGCGATAGACTGAGATAAAGAGGAGAGGTAGGGGGGTGCAGCATTTACAGAGCTTTTATGGATGAGTGTGTTATTATTTTTTAAACTGTATCGAAAGGAGACTGGCAGCCAGTGCAGCGACTGGCATGAACTGTAAGCATACATGGTCCCCCTTATCAAACGACTGTGTCAGGCAGAATTTTTTGGGTTGTTTTCATGGCTTCCACAACAACTTGTTAACATTGTCGCCACCCTCTGTGGTATCCACAAAAATACTGGCAAACTTTTATCATTTACCGATATTAATTTCAGGCGCGTCTTGCGCAGCTGTTTACATTCCCCTCACCCCCCGCCATATCCTAAACTTAAAGAACGCTACTACACTTGAGTCTTATACAAGAGGTTTCTAGAAGTGCTGTTTGGGGAGTAGCCTATAGACAGGTGCTTGGATTGGGCGAAAGCTTGCCTGGCAGCGGAGCGCCAGCTCCATGCCAATATCCAACTAACATAGTTTTAAAACTGCACGCACCTTAATCTACTACTAGTTCACTGCCTCCATACATGGTCCCCTTATCAACGACTTGTGTCAAGGCAGAATTTTGTGTTGTTTTCATTGCTTCCATGTTAACTTTGTCGCCACCCTGCTGTGTATCCCAAAATAGTACTGGCAACTTTATCATGTACCATTATTATTTGAGCTCTTCTTGGCTCACCTCCTTTGGTTCCTCTCTGCACCCACTTGGTTTGAAGCCTGAGTCCATTTAGGGTATGTATGTCGCCATGACACTCTCTAGCCTGCTGCCCGCTGCCTCTGCATGCCTTCCCCTATAGTTCAGGGTCAATTATTGGATTTTTAGAGGCTATCTAGCTTCATTCTTGTCACTCTGTCATGGCCATGCTGTTTGCCCATAATTTTGGCATAATGTTTGCGATTATGCAGCCTCAGAGGCATCCATGCATGCTTGCCCCTGCCTGTTTTCCTGTCCATTCCGTGGTGTTTCCATCCTTTTCTGATGTTCCCAGGTGTTTGGCCAAGTTCCCCTGTGCGAGCCTTGGTCCCCTGAAAAATGCCGAGTCTCCCATTGACTTCAATGGGGTTCCGTTATTCGATGACGAGCACGCGAGCATCGGGAATTTTGTCTCGAATACGAGTACCCGAGCAGTTTAGTGTCGCTCATCTCTAATTATGACCAATTCAGGATGTAAAATCATAGACAACTGAGGAAGAGAGCCTGGCGAGTTGAGGAGGTCCCATTCACATTAGATGGTGGTCTAAGTGCACCTAAATCAATACAGACTACTGTTGCCTAATATGTATGGGAACCCATAAAAACTCTCTTTTAAATTACCACAATATCTGAGGCTCTCAATCCATTAAAACCAGGAGCTTATAATATAGCTGAGCGTATGTTCATGTCTTTAAAAGGGTTTCCACTTTCAAGCAAATAATCAATATTGTTTGTGTATTAAAAGTTTTATTTCCAATATACTTTTCTGTATCACTTCCTCAATGCTCTCCAGTCTGTGCTTGCTGTCAGTCTATAGTGAAGTTTCAATGTTACTCCTGTGGATAATACTGGTCCAGGGTCAGGTGATGGCACACAGGTTGCACAGGTGTAGTAAACAAGAATCACGCTGTGTGTTATAAACCGAGCTGGCAGTGAAATTACTAGTTTATCCATTGGAAGTAAAAAAATTAAGCTTTCTGTAATCAATAGCAAGCAGAAATCTAGAAAATGCAGGAATTGATATAAAAATGGTATACTGTAACTTTTTCATTACACAAACAATGTCAATGAAAGTGTACAACCCTTAAGTTTATTTAGGCTTTCTTCTTCTATTCTGGCTTCTTTATTTCTGCCTTTTTTCCTATGGACCAACCAAAGATTAAAAAAACAGAAGATAATCAATGCAGTCAATGGCTCAGTGAAAACTGTAAAGTTTGCCCTTGTGTAGTCATTTGACCTTATCACTAGGTTACAATATGTGAATATTACATAATTATTAGGCACACAGATTTCCTTGTGTTATGAAGGCCCTAGAATCGAAGGACATTTTCATTATCTGTGCTGAGATTTACAGAATGTTGCCATCCAGCAGTAGAATAATAATTGGACTTCTGCAGGTATTTATAGTTCTGCTGATGACACACCTATGTGAGGTCAAGGGAGCAAGGTCAGGAGGCTGCAAACAAGCCAAGTACATAAACCAGCAACTAATAGAGCAGAGCTCTAATTAGTTATAATTCTACTTATACCTGCCACTAATCCAATACTCTTAGTAGAAAAGGAAGAAAAAGCAATCGAATCATGGTTACAATGCTTCCACTAACAATAATGATACTCTATACTCGAGTATAAGCAGACGTGTATAAGTGGAGACCCCTTATTTTAACACAAAAAAAAAATGGAAAAACCTATTGACTCGAGTATAAGCCGGTCCCGCCTTTATATATAGCCTGCCAGCCCATGTAGTCTAATGCCAGCCTCCCTTAGTATCCATACCTGCCAGCCCCTATAGTCTATACCTGCCAGCCCCTGTAGTATATAAGCAGCCAGCCGCTGTAGTATAAGCCAGCCAGCCCCGTAGTATTATATCTTGCCCGCCCTCGTAGTATATAGCTTGCCAGCCCCATTAGTATATACCTCCAGCCCCCTCTAAATGTAGCCTGCCCCTCTAGTATATAACCTGACAGCCTCCTCTAGTATATAACTACCAGCCCTGCCTCCAATATAATGCCTGTAGAGAAAAAAAAGTGTGCTCACCTTCCGAGCCCCATACCCCACCTATCCCCCCACATTTTTTGTGTGGTGAAAACTTGCTTATACTCGAGTATATACGGTATATTGATAATAACTAAAATAACTGTGGTAATACAGCAGTAGTGAAATAAACAAAGCCCTATATGTTTAACATTACAGTAACACATCACAAAGCCTAAAAGATTGACTACTGGATTTTGTTTTTTGTGTCCACCATTTTTGCTAGGTTGTAATATTTGGCCATCAACATGTAATTTTAAGGGAAACTAACAGATTGAAAGTTAGGTTATTAGTAGAGATGAGCGGAGTATATAAAAGGCACACCGCCCAAGAGCTATTACAGGGCATTCCACATCAAAGTTGTTAACTTTGTCGCCACCCTGCTGTGTAATCCCCAAAATATACTTGCAAACTTTTACCATTTAGGGATATTATTTCAGCGCTTCTTGCGCATCTGTTTACATTCCCCTCACCCGCCATATCCTAAACTTATAAGAACGCTACTACACTTGATCTTATACAAAAGGTTCTTAGAAGTGCTGTTTGGGGAGTAGCCTAGAGACAGGGGCTTGGATTGGCGAAAGCTCGTCTGGCAGCGGAGCGCCAGCTCCATGCCAAGATCCAACTAACATAGTTTTAACTGCAGCACCTTTAATCTACTACTAGTTCACTGCCTCCATACATGGTCCCCTTATCAAACGAGCTGTGTCAGGCAGAATTTTGGGTTGTTTTCATGGCTTCCATGTTAACTTTGTCGCCACCCTGCTGTGTAATCCACAAAATATACTGGCAAACTTTTATCATGTACCGATATTATTTGAGCGCTTCTTGCTCACCTCCTTTGGTTCCTCTCTGCCACCCATTGGTTTGAAGCCTGAGTCCATTTAGGGTATGTCGCCATGCCACTCTCTAGCCTGCCGCTGCTGCCGCTGCCTCTGCATGCGTATACTCGTCCGAGCTTGATGCTCGTTCGAGTATTAAGGTACTCGAAACGGCTCGTTGCTCGGACGAGTATTTCCCCTGCTCGAGATCGAGCATTTAATTAAACAAACACAGTGAAGAACAATGAAGAATAGAATAAAAACAGTGAACACAGTGAACACAGGATCATTTAAGTGAAGAACACAGTGAAGAATAGATTACAGATGTTCGGCACATCTGCTTACTTGTCGGAAGATACACGCGGAACGGGGAGACATCGCGCACCAGGGAGACATCGGGCGCAGCAGGGAGACATCGGGCGCAGCAGAGACACATCGGGCGCAGCAGAGACACATCTGGCGCAGCAGAGACACATCGGGCGCAGCAGGGAGACATCGCGCGCAGCAGGAAGACATCGGGCGCAGTAGGGAGACATCGGGCAACAGGGAGACATCGCACGCAGCAGGGAGACATCGGGCAGCAGGGAGACATCGGGCAGCAGGGAGACATCGTGGAGACTTCAGTGGAAGAAGAGGAGCGGATCCCGGGACAGCGTATCTCCCGACAAGTAAGCAGATGTGCCGAACATCTGCAATCTATTCTTCACTGTGTTTTTCACTTAAATGATCCTGTGTTCACTGTTTTTATTCTATTCTTCACTGTTCTTCACATCTGCTAACTTGTCAGGAGATAATATACGCGCGGAACAGTGAAGAATAGATTGCAGATGTTTGCATACATCTGATAACTTATCAGAAGACATTCTTTTTCAATTAAATAACACATTTTATTCCCGAACCATGGTCCCTTTGAAAAATGCTCGAGTCTCCCATTGACTTCAATGGGGCTCGTTATTCGAGACGAGCACTCGAGCATCAGGAAAAGTTCGTCTCGAATAACGAGCACCCAAGCATTTTAGTGCTCGCTCATCTCTAGTTATTAGTTAACAAGGGGTGTGGCCATGTGCCTTCTCTCAATGTTTCCTTTCCCCATCCATTTATACAATGATTCTCTTCCTAGGAATAAATATGTTATAGAATGCATAAAACAGGGGCACCAGTAGGCAATGACCCACCCCTAGTGCACCAAGTGAATTTACACAATGATAACATGAGAATTTTCTCTGAAACAGCAGATTATTGGGAAACAATAAAGGTATGGAAAATGTATAAAGTATCCTACAGAATTTCACTTGTGGGATGTGACAGCTGTTAAACTTCCTGCAAGATTATTATTCTTAAGACTTATATTACTATTTCTATTTAGAATTTCACAATATTATTCTTAAGACTTATATTACTATTTCTATTTAGAATTTCACAACTGATATCTTAAAACATATTAGATTCTATTGCTAATAAAAATTTATAAAACAGCAGGAATATAAGAACTGGTGTTTTATTTAGTGCCAATATGAACTTTTTGCCTAGGCAGTCCTAATAGGGCTTCTGTTTGTAATCTGAAATTTCAAATTGGGGTTAATACCCCGACCTAATGCCCAACCCTAATTTTAGGGACTAGCACTCCTCTGTGCACACAAACGGAGTGATGGCTGGTTTTTTGTCCAACACTTATAATTTTGAACAATTTTCATCTGAAATCCATCAGGTTTTCTCCAAAAACGATATTCCTTTCCATCAAGTAGATATTGATACAGCGTTCAAGGAACTGCAGAAGACGTACAAACAACAGATTAGAGCCTGGTGGGAAATAGCCAGCTTGGAAACATATCTACAGCAGAAGTTGATCTTTAGGGGCCTTAGGATCCCAATAAAACCCAATTCACACCAGGAGGACCCGGAATTTATGAGAGGGTGGGAAATTATCTTGACAGACTGCTCCCTTCGCATGATTAGCTATTTGCTTGAATACGAAAAGAAAAACTTTGAGATAGTGAGTCGCAAGCTTGAGAAAGAGATTACAGATATACAACATTTCTCTAAAACTACAGGCTTTAGTGAGTGGGAAACCAAGTTACAGCGAAATATTGAGTCTCCAGCTAGGGACATAAAAGAAAAGAAGCATAAGAAATACATTAGAGACTCTAAGGATTTTGAGTCCGGTCAAGTGTACAATTGGAAAAACTATAGACCCACCAATAGGAGGTATACTGATATTTCAGAGTCTGAACAGTCAGAATCTGACAGCAGTAATATCTCACAAAACCAAAGAGGGGGAACAAAAAGGAAAAACTTATATCGTAAGCCATATCAAAAAAGTAAGACCCCCTATACACAGAAGCCTGACCAGAGGATGAAGCTCGCCTAGGAAAACTATTACTGAAACAACATGTACATATATTCGCCCTCTATCTTCATCCTCTACTGGCTATACAACTATGCCCTTGGCACAATCACAATCGAGTACCATGATCAATACGACCAATTCTCTCAATACACACATACCCAGTTTGACCCCAATAAGTGCTACCACCACGATAGGGGCAAATGTCTATTCTACCAATCCGATCACCTTATATCCACCTTTTTTAGGCCTACAGGCCCCAACCCCTCGGGGCCCCAAAATGTGACGCACAAACCCCTACCACAAATCGGTGATGATCCCAATACGGATATGCAGATTATTAACCTCTCTAACTGTACACTAACGGAGGCACAAACTAATCTTCTGAAAAAAGGCCTCTCTTTTTCTCCAGTACCTCCCTTTAATGCATTTGAATGGACTAAAGATGTGAACTTGTTTGCACGCAAGTTGGCTTTGCACAAATACCACCTTAAAAAAGATTCTGATATTAATATAAATAAAGCAAGGGATCAGGCAGCGGAGAATATTTTAGAGGAGTTACTGCTTGAAAATGAAGGTATCACACTCCTTCAATCAGCTCCGTTCACATCATTGAGACCTAAATCCCGATTGACACCGCCACTTGCACAATACCAGGCCATAGGTACATTTGTTGATATGGTCACTCAAGATATAAGGAGGATTCGCCCATCAAAACATCGTATTGGTTCCAATCTCACTAGAGAGGAGACTAAGGCGTTGGAAACGTTACAAAACAACAGTCAGACCATAATAAAACCGTCTGACAAGGGTGGTAACATCGTCGTGATGAATAGGGATGACTATAAAGACATGGTCATGAGACTACTCAGTGATCAAAAAACCTATAGGATACTCCCAAATAACCCTACTAAGGCCTATTTGGAAGAACTTGAAGTGATCCTAGCCAAAGCCAAACAATATGATCTCGTTTCAGCGGATGAGAAGAAGTTTCTTTCTAATAGGACACCCACAGTTGCCACCATATATGCACTACCCAAGGTTCATAAGAGGGTGTCCCCAGTTCCCGGAAGACCTATAATATCGGGTAACAACAACTTGACGCAGAATCCGAGCATCTATGTCGACTCAGTATTGGCCCCTTTTGTGGAAGCTCTGCCTTCTTTCCTACGGGACACTAAGGACACGGTCACCAGGGTCCAGGATATGGTCTTCTCGGTAGACACTATGATTGCTAGCCTCGACGTAGAGGCGCTATACACCAATATAGAACACAAATTAGGGCTCCAGGCAGTCCAATATTTTCTCTCCACTAAGGGCACCCAGTTCCACGAGCATAATGACTTTGTTTTGACACTTTTACAGTTTGTTTTGATGCACAATTATTATTTTTTGTTTGATGGGACTTATTATTTACAGATTAATGGCACAGCCATGGGCAGATCTTGTGCCCCCAATTACGCTAACCTTTTTCTAGGGTGGTGGGAAGCACAATATGTTTTTATTGACAGTAATGATCGGTACACCAAGCACATCCCCTTCTGGGGTAGATATATTGATGATATATTGATCTTCTGGGAGGGTGATGTTGCTTTGTTCGAAGAATTTGTAGCCCATCTCAATCATAATGAGATCGGCATGAAATTCACTCACGAAATACACCGTCACCGTTTACACTTTTTGGATTTGACCATTTCCCTGGACCCTGATGGCCGTGTCAATACTGAGATATATAGAAAGCCAACGGCAACCAATAGTCTACTCCATTGGGATACCTGGCATCCAATGCCCCTAAAGAGGAGTATACCCATAGGACAGTATTTGAGAGCCAGACGCAACTGTTCCACTGAAGCCCCCTTTCAAAAAGAATGCGATAATCTTTATATCAAATTTCGGAGACGTGGCTATCCTAAAAAACCCCTGCAAAAGGCCTATCGCAGGGCTATACATACATCCCGGGATGGGTTACTTTTGGACACGTATCCTAAGGAACCTGCGAAAAAGATCATCCGATGTATAGGCACATACGACGGATACGCATCTGAAGTAACACGTATACTTCGAAAACATTGGCAGATTTTAAGATCTGACCCTGATCTGTGCCAAATACTAGCAAGGAACCCGAGTATCACGTATCGACGTAGTCAGAACCTTAAAGATCTTTTGGTTAAGAGCTATTTACCTACCGATCATGCACAACCAACTTGGCTAAAATCCGACATAAAGGGATCCTTCCCATGTGGCAATTGTAATTTTTGTCCTCAAGTACCAAAAGTACATACCTTCCGTAATCCCTGCGATGGCCGCGAATATACGATTAAACAGTTTATTAACTGTAAAAGCAACAATATCATATATATCGCCTCATGCCCATGCCCTAGATTATATGTGGGCAAAACCACTCAGCAATTTAGACGCCGCATATCACAACACCTTAGCTCAGTAAGGACCAATGCAGATGTCCCAATTGCTAGGCATATGCATGAATACCATCATGGGGATTCCAGCTCATTGAAATTCTGGGGTCTATGCAGAGTATCTTTGGGCCCGAGAGGTGGTGATCTGGATCGGAAACTCCTTCAAGTTGAAGCTAAGTGGATCTATCAGTTGAATTCCTTGAGCCCAAATGGATTAAATGAGGGTTTTTCTTTTTCTGCATTCCTTTAACATTCGATTTCTTCAGTATGTTGGACTTTTTTCTGTTACAGTTTTACAGCCAATAATAAATATATCACACATAATTAGGAGCCACTGGTGGATCTATTATCTTTTTGCTATGACTGACTATAACTCTCTGAGCTCAGCGAGTGATACGCCCAATACCCTGTCATCCTTGGCCCTTCCCCATACGATAAGGGAGTAATGAGAGTCATTACAGCCAAGAGAAAATCCTCAATATAACACACCCAATGTAATTTGTCTGGTATCCATTATAATAACCGATACTTACATGTTTCCGACGTAAGCAGATAGCTTCTCAATTGATGCTTTCCGCAGCCGATTGATTCCTCATCCTATCTCCCAGCACATGCGCAGTATTTTTGATCGAGCACTGTCAAGTCTGGACTAAGTCCGGACGCACGCGCACAGGCCGCTTACTATTAGCAGATCGAAATATTCTATCTTCGTGCGCATGCGCGGTACCAATAGGGAGACTGACACTAAGAACTTGCGCATGCGCATACTCTCGAGATATCGCGATACTTTGCGGTATGCTCGTAGGGAGATTGTCTCCTAAGATTTAGCGCATGCGCGCATCTTATGCAGTGTCGCGGTAACTCGCGACACTTCAGTGATGCTGAGGTCATCGGGGATGGACGTCATCTATTGATGCCCTAAGTGGCTGGAGGCATCCAATCATGATGAGGTAAGATACGCTACTGGGCGTGTATTAAATAGCTTGGGACCAATGACCTTATAAAGATAGGGCATACGAGCAACTCCCCTCACATCGCGAACCACTTAGGATGACCCTTTCGAACATCTATTGGTCATCCTAGCGGTCAGGAACCTGAGACTGCTTGTAACTCATTGGTCTAATTTGTCAGTTAGTCCCACCCCAAAGTTATATATCCCCACTTAGGCTCCTCCTACAAACCATTAGCCCCGATCCCCTGATGACGCTGGGTTTCCAGCGAAACATGTCGGGGGGGCTTGTGTTTGGTTCTTAAATTGACTCGTTTGAGGCCACCATTGTGAAGGGTCACTGCAGAGACCCATTCACATAGGTATAGGCTGAGTGAACACTCAGCACAGTTAATGACACTAGGACACTAGTGGCCTCATACCTGCGGTTTTTAATATTTAGTGTGATCAATTTACTTTACCTTTTACTTTTATATACTTAATAAAAGTTATGTTTTAGGCCTGACCGTCAAGGCTCTATCCTGTCTTAGGACAGATTTGTAAATTGGTTAAAAACAAAATTGTGCCATTTTCTTTGACTCTGAGCTTTCAAATGACACATCTCCTTGGATACCACATTTTATACAGGGTTTAATGTGCTTTAATACTTTTTGAAAATAAAACCCTCGGTACGAAAAAAAAAATAATTTCGCCATTTATCATTCGTGTACAGAACTGTGTATTTTTTTTTTTGTTTGTTTTTTCATTGCTACCATTTTGGGCAGTGTATGACCTTTTTTATCAGTTAAGTTCTTTTCCCATTTTGGAACACACATTAAAAAGTGGCTTTTCAGACGTTTTTCAGTATTTTCCGTTCACCACTGGGAAACTGTAAATGTTGGTGTTTTTATTTGTATACTGGTAATAACAGTTTTTATGTTTTGATAGATCGTAACTTTTAGGACACAGTACTACCTAACATGTTTGATTTCTTTTATTTTTATATCCACTCTAGGGAAAGGGAATGATTTGAACTTTTAGGATACTTTTAAAGGGAACCTGTCATCAGCTGCTGACCTAATAAACCACTACTATGATGTTGTCATGGGGCCAAACACCTTCCAGATCATGTTTCTTTCATGGTCCTGTATGGTGGCATCATCCAGAAAATCGGCTTTGATGTGGAGTGTGAATTAGTTAAAGTATAAAGTCAAGGAGGCGGAGAACTTGGTACTGCTCTCCTTGCTCAGATTACCTCCTTCACTGTAATTGATAGTACTGCATCCAGAAACATCACTCGGCAGATCTCTTGGAGTCCAATGCATTGTGTCAATCGTATGGGAGGATGTGGGGGAGAGCTTGATGTTTAAACTCTGCGCCTCCTTGACTTTATACCTGTTTATATCTCCCTTCAACATTGATTTTCTGCACGATAGAACCACGCTGAGCCATGAAAGAAACATTATCTGGAAGCTGTTAAGCTTCTTGACAACATACTAGTAGTGGTTTATTAGGCCCATTTCTGTTGACAGGTTCCCTCCAATTTTTATTTTTGGCTTTGACCATGGCACCCACCAGCTTGAAGAAACATGTTTAAGTGTAGTTTTTGTATGTTTATGCCAGTTCCCCTCCCAGGCATAAAGCCCGTTTAGTCTGGGTGAACCAAGGATAATATTACTTTGTTGAGCCTTGTTGCCAAATTTTTGCTAGTATTTTAACATCTGAGTTTAGGAGGGAAATTGGACGGTATGAGTCGGGAAGTAGCTGGTGCTTACCAGGTTTAGGAAGAACTACAAAAAGGGCCTCTCGCAATGAATCGGGGAGGGAACCATTATCAAGCGCAGCGGAGTACAGGCTAAGGAGATGGGGGACCATCTCCGATGACTGCGCCGGTGTAAGCCTCCACACTGGAAGACTGTCAAGGAATCTGGAAATCTCAACGGAAGAGGCGGACAATCTGGAGCTGTAAAGAGAAGAGTAGAATTCGTGAAATACCATGTTTATGGCCCGTGTTTCTATAATTAAGGCACTGTTACCGTCAAGGATAGAGGGAACGGAAGCACAACATATCCTAAACTTATAAGAACGCTACTACACTTGATCTTATACAAAAGGTTCTTAGAAGTGCTGTTTGGGGAGTAGCCTAGAGACAGGGGCTTGGATTGGCGAAAGCTCGTCTGGCAGCGGAGCGCCAGCTCCATGCCAAGATCCAACTAACATAGTTGGGAAAAGTTTGTCTCGAATAACGAGTACCCGAGCATTTTAGTGCTTGCTCATCTCTAGCAGAGATATGTCTGCAGCTAGAACTGTGTGTGGCATTGATTTGGTCTCTAATCTGAGCTGCTGTAACCTGCTGTAGCGATTTCTGAAGCTGGTGACTCAGATGAACTTATCCACCACAGCAGAGGCGACAATTGGTCCCTCTTTCCTGGGGCGCTCATCATCTGAGCCAGTTTTTTTTTGTAGGGCTTGATGGTTTTTACAACTGCATTTGGGGACACTTTCAAAGTTTTTCCAAATTTTTCGGCTGACTAGCCTTCATTTCTTAAAGTAATGATGGCCACCCCTTTTCTTTACTTAGCTGCTTTTTTCTAGCCATAATACAGAAATCCCCTTTCAATTGATAAATAGGGGGCTACAGAAAAGGAGACATTATAATGCCTATTTTTTTATATTGTCCCCTTGTCTTTGGGTTTTTCACTTTGAGGAAAAAAATATACATACCACATATACACAAGTATAAATCAAACTGAGTGTAAACTGGGGTACCTAATTTTACCACAAAAAAAACTGGGAAAACTTAGCCTCGAGTATAAGCTAAAAGGGTGAAAAATGCAGCTGCTACTTTTTAATAAAATGTCCAGCAGTCTCCGCTCTTCAATGAAATGTCCAGCAGCAGCCTCCCCTTACTAATAAAATGTCTGCAGTGCACTCTCTAATGAAATGCCCCAGCAGTGCTTCCCTATTAATTAGATGCCCCTAGAAGTTCTTCCCCCTAATACAATGCCCACAGCAGTGCTCCCCCTTATACAATGCCCCCAGTAGTGCCTCACTATAAATGAAATGCCCCAGGGGTGCTCCACTATTAATTGAATGCCCGCAGCAGTGCTTTCCCCTAACACAATGTCCCCATCAGTGCTTCTCCTAATGAGGATGCCCCAGGGGTGCTTCCCTATTCATTAAATGCCCCCAGCATTGCCCAGCCCCAATGAAATGCCCCCAAGGGTGCTCATCCCACCAACTAGATGTCCACAGCGGTGGCACCATAAAAATAATAAAGTCCATTTTTACCTCCTTTTCTCCTCTTCACTCCGCGGCTCCGACTTCTTCTACCATCAACTTCCAGGCACTGCAGTCAAAGGCACGTCTATGGTCTCTACTGCACGCACCCATTATGATCCGGCCATGCCGCTGGCTGATGATGTCATAGTGCTTGTGTGCAGGCAGAGAGCATAGACGTGACTCTGCATGCAGTGTCGGGAAGTTGAGTAGAGAAGAAGACGGGGTTGTGGGATGAAGAGGTGTGCTAGAGGTAAGTACCAAGTTTTTTTTTCTTCACCAAGTTTAATTTTTTGGCCGAGGCCTGGGACCGGGTTTTCATGGGCCACGGCCCTGCTTTACTGGGCCTGTATTACATGTTATTTGTACTATGATAGGGGTTAATCATCAGTTACACTTTTTTTAAAAGAACTCTTACAAATGTTTTGTAAAAAAAAACTGGTATGAAATGGCCTGATGCTTTACCTCTTGGTATATAGGATCAAAAATGTATAACATCAAAGTACAAAATCTGTAATAATGCATAAATCTTTATTAATAAATACCAAGGCAATCAATAAAAACTAAAAAAAAAAAATAGCTAAAAACCGCAAGAACAAAACATGTGGTTGTGGTTAATTCATCAAGTTTGCACAGTCACAATATAAGTACAGAACTCCAAGGTACATAGTATGATACATGTAAGTGAACTAAATGCCATAATTTGCACAACAGCAAAAATTTCAGAGAACAAATACACAGATGGCAAGGACAAACATAAGACAATAATAATGTGGAGTATAAAAACAAGGTGAGCACACCCCTAGCACCACTTCCCTGAGGAAGCGACCTATATATTCCTATTCTGACTTCAGTTCAAAACCAACAAGACATTCAATACCATTATGACAAGTTGCATCCTTGATTCATGGACTTGTTAAAGTACCAATTCCAATAAGTCCAAACATCCTCCTTACATTATGGTAACCTAAAAAGGATACATAAGGATATAATCATCCATGCTTAATGTCATATAAGACACCTGTTATAAATGTATGAAGCCAATACCACAGCCTATATGCCATGATCAAGATATACTACTCTTAGTCCACTTAACATAAAAAATACATATAAACTAAAATCTACAGACTCAAGGGATATCATGTTTATACAACTTCACTATCCACTTCAATTCAATTCACTCAAGTTTTCTGAAAAGATAACCTCCATTGGACCCCAGGAGCCCCCAAAAGGTATTGCAATGTGCGTTATACAGATACCCCACAACTGACAGTGTAATTTCAGTGAAAATCACTGTATAAACTACGTGGATTTCACACGTAAATCTGTCTGTAAACTAGAGCCCCCAAAAGGTATTACAATGTGCGTTATGCAGATACCCCACAACTGACAGTGTAATTTCAGCGAAAATCACTGTATAAACTACGTGGATTTCACACGTAAATCTGGCTGTAAACTAGAGCCCCCAAAAGGTATTGCAATGTGCTTTATACAGGTACCCCACAACTGACAGTGTAATTTCAGTGAAAATCACTGTATAAACTACGTGGATTTCACACGTAAATCTGGCTGTGAACTAGAGCCCCCAAAAGGTATTGCAATGTGCGTTATACCGATACCCCACAACTGACAGTTGTAATTTCACATCGCAGCAAAATCACTGATAAACTACTGGATTTCAACACTAAATCTGGCTGGAGTACTAGAGCCCCAAAAGGTATTGTAATGTGCGTTATACAGAATACCCCCACACTGACAGTGTAATTTCAGCAAAAATCACTGTATAAACTATGTGGATTTCACATAATCTGGCTGTAAACTAGAGCCCCCAAAAGGTATGCAATGTGTGTTTATACGATACCCCACAACTGACACGCTCACTACGCAGTCATGAAGTCAAACGATTTTCTTCCTATCCGATTTTTGTCACTAAATAGAACTTCTATTTGGGGTATACAGATCCCCCTTAAAGAACAACCAGGGATTAGTCCACCAATCGCTACTGCAGATGCATGAAAGTCAAACAGATTTCTTCCTATTCGATTTTGTCACTAAATAGAACTGCTATTTGGGGTATACAGATCACCCTTAGAGAACAGCGAGGGATTGAAGCAAGAATCGCACAGCACAATAGCAGCAGCTGGGCGCTACAACATGAAGTGTGAAGTGCTGAGATAGAAAATGGCTGGATTTTATAGGGCTGTGTGACATCACATAAGCTTGCAGGTGGCTGATTGGCTTACAGGTCTGCAGATGTCATCGGGGGTGTTCCTTTCTCCTTCCCAGAGTTCTCTGCCCCATGTAACACATTGTTCTCGCGCCCATTTAGCAGAAACATGAGGGGAAAAAACCAACTTCATTCCCGCGAATCAGCATAAACTTCAACTTCGTGGCGAATCGAATTTTTCCTGAAATTGTAACCGAAGTTAGAATCATTAGAATCGATTCACCCATCTCTACCTGTGACTCAATTCTGCCGATCCGCAGCAATAAATGTGGTGCACGGACCAACTCTGCACCGGAACACCTTTAAGTGCAGAATTTTGTGCCATAGTGCAGCTGATACACAAAACTACACTTCATAAATACATGTGTAAGCAGTTTGTACTTTCTTTTCAGTGCTAAGTCAGACAGAAAACCTACGCGTATAGAGAGTATACCTTTACTTGCTTCTTAAGCTTGTTGATTGTTTAAACCACTACTTTTTGTGTTCTTTTTATCGGTTAAGTTTGGCAAGGCTCCATTGTTAGACATATTAATTTTGTTATTGCTGTACAATGGGGCAACAAAAAAGTGCTACTAAAGCTAGACTTTCAGATGTAGGTGTCTCCCTGGGAGGGAAAAAAAGAGATGGTAAGATGGAGAAATTTCTTCAATCCCCGGGCGTCTCTCAAACCAAGAGTAATAAAAATTGACGAACGACATAAAGAGTCAGGGTCCTTGCAAACAGCCATGGACAATTCTATGGATAATATTGAGGGACATACGGCCGGTGAAACGAGGAGGGTGAGGGAATATATCGCTAAAGGATATATCATTGCAAACAACCCAATGTCTTGCGCTGTAGTAATATGCTAAAAGAGGGACTGAAAAGTGATGTTGGTTTGCTGAGGGAAGACTTTAATAAACTCAGGGGCAGAACTGAGGAGGTGGAGGACCGTGTGGGAAAGGTCGAGGATCAAGTAATGGATGTTGCGAATCCGATTAAAGAATTAGAAAGAAAAGAGGTGGAAATGCAGCATAAATTGCTCGATTTGGAGAACCGGTTGAGAAGAAATAACCTTAGGATTGTTGGCTTCCCTGAGGGAATAGAGGGTGATGATCCCACTAAATTTGTTACCTTTCTGGAGGGGGTCCGTACCGGGGTCTTTCTGGTGGACCGTGCTCATTGGGTCCCAGCTAAGACCCGTTCGGTTGGCTCCCATCCTAGATAGGGATAATATATTGAAGGCCGCTCAATCTATGGACCAGCTGAAATTTAACAACACTCCAATAATGGTCTTCCCTGTCTACCCACAGGAAATTCAAAAAAAGCGGGTCAGCTATGCTGGCCTTAAAAAAAGACTAACAGAGAAAGGGGTGGTTTACTCCCTCTCCTGTCCTGCTAAGCTGAAGATAATATATGATGAAAGCCCATTTTTTCGATGATGTCAAAGAAGCAAATGAATGGGTGGAGGAGTTATAAAGATCTGAGGTGATTAGGCAGGAGCATCCACTACAGCCAAAAGAATGCTCCAGGATGAGTCTAGGGCAGTGATGGCGAACCTTTTAGAGGCCGAGTGCCCAAACTACAACAAAGACCCGCTTATTTATTGCAAAGTGCCAGCACAGAAATTTAATTTGTGATTTATACTCCCAGCTCTGTCACAGTTTTCATTGATACCAGCACCTGAGGACCCCAATAAAGCAGAAAATAGTCCCAGGTAGAGCTGTCACATTAAAATACCTCTGCACCGCAAGTTCTGGGCTGTCTGGGACTGCAGGAAGATACCTGCAGTTATCTCTGGTGATGGCCTGAGTGCCCACAGAAAGGGCTCTGAGTGCCACCTCTGGCACCAGTGCCATAGGTTAGCCATCACTGGTCTAGGGTATTTTTATCCTGGACAATTGGTAGGGGGTGGGGGGGTGGGGTTTGGCGGTTGACAAAGGGATTAATTTATTATGTATGGGTAATTTTGTCTCAGTTTCTTTTTTGTTTAAAGTAGAATGATCAAAATATTATCTTGGAATGTATGTGGTTTAAATGACAGGCTAAAAAGGAAAGCAGTGTTTGATTTAAGCTACTCTTATCAGCCGGATGTGATTTGTTTCCATGAAACGCACCTGCATAGAAGAAACCTGCAGGAAATTGTTATAACCTTGGTTAAGCCATTACTACCATGCGACCTTCTCCTCCTTTGCCTGTGGGGTGAGCATAATGATATGCAACAAAGTAAATTTCCAGGAAAAAGAGGTCAAAACTGATAGAAATAGATATGTGATTGTACATGGTTCCCTGAATGGAATGGAAATGGTGTTGGTGGGAATCTACCTTCCTCCCATGGCTTCAGTAGACACATTAGTGAGCATTGTAAATAAATTAAGGAAATATGAAGAACTACCCATTTTTCTAATAGGGGATTTCAATTCTGTGGCTAACGAGGGGCTAGACAGATTGAGAGGTAGGGACACCCGCACACCTAGAGTACCATGTTTACCCAATAATTATGGGTCAAAGGTATCAGCAAAAGCATCCAATGAAATGTATATCAAAATTTAAAGAAAAAAGGCGGATGCCCATAGGTAGGTAAATAACACAGTTTTTATTAATGTACATAGACACACAAAGATAAGGTA
Organism: Engystomops pustulosus; assembly: GCA_019512145.1. Taxonomy (NCBI): domain Eukaryota; kingdom Metazoa; phylum Chordata; class Amphibia; order Anura; family Leptodactylidae; genus Engystomops; species Engystomops pustulosus. The sequence goes on along the minus strand of CM033644.1, from coordinate 120,345,694 downwards.
TAAAAACAATTTAAAAAGCACTAAAAGTGCTATACAAAATACCCTAGTCCCCAGTGCATGGTAGTTAGTAGTACAAAACAGTAGTAAATACAGGAAATATAATAAATTAATAGAGCATGGTAAACTTGGTAGGTAGTGTGGAGCAATTGTAATCAATACAGCATCCAAAAAGTAAAGAGATAACCTGTATATTACCTAGGTGGAGGGTATCCAGATATGGCACTGGGGGCACTAATCCCCACGCGTTTCGCCTGGGTCACCAGGCTTCCTCAGGGGTGAGTACCATGTTCTGATACATTATTCGGTAGATTAATTAATGAGTTGGTTGCCATGGACAACTGGAAATATTCTGACTTTGAGACACTTGATAAATCTCCCCCAAAGTCTCAGATCTGGAAGGGGAATTTATTAAGAACCCAACGGAGGAAAATAGGCGTATATGGTTAGAGGCACAGGAAAGCTTTAGGCGTTATGGCTTGGAGAAAGCTACACAAGAGATTAAACAATATATTGGCAAGGCAATATTGGGGCAATATTCCTCCATGAAATAACTAGCAAGTACTAGCAAGTAAAAAAAAAGAAATCGAGTAAAAAAATAAATGCAATCAGGGGTAGGAGCGGATCATTGGTGGTAACACAGGAAGGGATCCAGGAAGAATTTAGGTCTTTTTTTGAAAAATTATATTCCTTGGAGAGGAGAACGGAAGAGAAGAGACTGGGTGAGGTACTACATTCGGTCCCTGTTCCCCGCTTGTCTCCCGAAGAAATAGAGATGCTGGAGAGCCCCTTGAGTCTGGAAGAATTGGGTGATGCTCTGAGAAAATTGGCTAGAGGGAAAGCTGTGGGCTCAGATGAAATCCCACCAGAGGCATATATTCAATATGGGGAAATATTGCTCCCGCTGTTGTTTAAGGTTTATAATCATTCATTATCGGGAAAACTGCTGCCACACTCTATGAGAGAGGGCAGCAGGATAATCTTGAAAGAGAGGAAATGCCCGCAGGAATGTGATTCATACAGACCGATCTCCCTGCTGAACTTCGATTACAAAATATTAGCAAAAAATACTTGCAACAAGATTACAAAAGGTGGTACGACCAGTGGTACATGAAGATCAATCGGGGCTCATGCCGGGGAGATCGGTCAGAGACAACATTTCACGTATGTGGTGGTACTTACAGGCTCCTTGTGAGAAAACGGGGGGCGAGGGCAGTGGTCTCACTCGACGCGGTTAAAGCCTTTGACCGCGTCGAGTGGGACTACATTTGGGAAGCCCTGGAAAAGATGGGATTTTGGAAGCAGTTTATTGCATGGATAAAACTGCTTTATAATAGAGCTTCCGTCAGAGTCAGCATAGATGGTAAAGCATCAGCAGCTTGGCAGCTTTATAGGGGAACTAGGCAGGGGTGCCCTTTGTCGCCCCTGCTATTTGCAGTGGCACTAGAACCATTAGCATGTTGCATCAGGACTTCCAGAGGGCTAAAGGGATTTATGTGGGGAAAAAAGGAAGTGAGGTTCCTGTGGTACGCGGATGATCTGCTCTTATTCGTGGAAAATGCGGAAAGAAGCTTAAAAGTAGTAATAGAGTTAATAGAAACATTCGGAAAACTTTCAGGGATTAAAATAAACTGGGGGAAGTCCTCATATTTACCACTCGAGAATATGCCGTCGGTAAACTGTTTAGAGAACCTTCCTGTGGTAGGAAAGATGCGCTATCTGGGAATTATGGTTAGTAAAGACCCAAAAGAATATGTGGAGCTTAATGTAGAACCGCTAATCTCAAAAATAAAGAAAAAAATGACAACTTGGAGAAAAATGAACCTTTCGTTGGCTGCGAGGACAGTAGTTTTCAAAATGATGATTTTGCCACAAATTTTGTTTTTCTTTCAGAACTGCCCAGTGGTTCTTCACAAAAAAAATTTTGCGACGTGGAAGAAAGACTTCCCGGATTTAACAGTAGCAGAGTGGGTGGATCTTTCAGAACTGCCCAGTGGTTCTTCACAAAAAAAATTTTGCGACGCTCACATCGGAACCACTTTAGGGATGACCCGTTCGAACATTCTTGGTCATTCCTAGCGGTCGGAACACTGGAATGCTTGAACCATGTGTCTGAATTTGGTCAGTAGTCCCACCCCAAAGGTTCATATCCCCACTTAGGCTCCTCCTTACAAACCATTAGCCCGATCCCCTGATGACGCTGGGTTTCCAGCGAAAACATGTCGCGGGGGCGATGGCTTGGTTTGGTTCTAAATTGACTCGTTGAGGCCACATTGTGACGGGTCATGCAGAGACCATACATAGGTATAGGATGAGTGGAACACTCAGCACAGTTAAGACACTAGGACCACTAGTGGCTCAGACTGCTGGTTTTTAATATTTAGTTGATCAAGTTACTTTACCTTTTAATTTTATAGACTTAATCAAAGGTTATGGTTTAGGCCTGACGTTAGGCTCATCCTGTCTTAGACAGATTGTAACTGAGTAACTTTTTTGCCGGCAGTCCTAAGGGGCTTTGTGTGTAATCGAAATTTCAAAATGGGGGTTCATAATAACCACGAACCTAATCCAAAACCATAATTTTAGGAATAGCACTCCTCTGTGCACCACAAACGGAGTGATGGATGGTTTTGTGTCCACCCACTTATAATTTGAACAATTTCATTGAAACCATCATGTTTCTCCAAAAACGATAGTCTTTCATCAAGTAGCTATTGATACAGAGTTCAAGGAACTGGAAGACGTACAAACAAACCGATAGAGCCTGGTTGGGGAAAATAGCCAGCTGTAAAAACATATCTAACAGCAGAAGTTGCATCTTTAGGGCGGCCTTAGGATCCCAATAAACCCAATTCACAACAGGAGGAAACGGATATTTATGAGAGGTGGGAAATTCATCTTGACCAGACTGATTACTTCGCATGATTTAGCTATTGGCTTGACTACGAAAGAAAAACTTTGAGTAGTGAGTCGCAGCTTGGAAAGAGATTAAGATATTACAACATTTCTCTAAAAATACAGGCTTTAGTGAGTGGGAACCAAGTGACAGCGAAATATTGAGGTCTTCCAGCTAGGGACATAAGAAAAGAAGCATATAAGAAATACATTAGAGACTCTAAGGATTTGAGTCCGGTCAAGTGTACAATTGGAAAAAACTATAGACCCACCAATCGGAAGGGATGACTGATATTTCGAGTCTGAACAGTCGAATTGACAGCAGTAATTATCTAACAACCAAAGGGGGGGAACAAAAAGGAAAACTTATATCGTAAGCCATAATCAAAAAAGTAGACCCCCTATACACAGAAGCGACCACACAAGGGACCCCCATAGGAAAAACTATTACTGACACCCATGTACATATATTCGCACCTCTATCTTCATCATCTACTGGCTATAAACATTGCCCTTGGCACAATCACAACGAGTACTCTATGATCAATACGACCAATTCTCTCAATACACACATACCAGTTTACCCCATAAGTGCTACACACGATAGGGGCAAAATGTCTATTCTACCAATCCGATACCTAATCACCTTTTAGGCATAAGGCCCCAAACCCACTCGGGCCCAAAAGTGAACGCACAAACCCCTACCAAAACGGTTGATTGGTGATATCCCAATACGGATTGAAGATTAATGAACCTCTCTAATGTACCCTAACGGATAGGCAAAAATAATCTTCTGAAAAAAAGGCCTCTCTTTTTCTTACAGTACCTCAATTTAATGCATTGAAAGGACTAAAGATGTAGACACTTGTTTTGCACGCAAGTTGGATTTGCAAAAATACCACTTAAAAGATTCTGATATTAAAAAAATTAAAGCAAAGGGATCAGGCAGCGGAGAATTTTTAGAGGAGTACTGCTCGAAAATGAAGGGTATCCCACTCCTTCAATCAGCTCGTTCACATCAGTGAGACTAAATCCCGATTGACACCGCACTTGCACAATACCAGGGCCATAGGTACATTGTGATATGGTCACTAAAGAATATAAGGAGGATTCGCCATCAAAAAATCGTATTGGTTCCAACTCACTAGAGAGGGAGACTAAGGCGTTGGAAACGTTAAAAAATACCGTCCGGACCATAATTAAAACGTCTGCCAGAGGTAGGTAACATTTCGATGAGGAATAGGGAATGGAGATAAGACAGGTATGAACTACTCATTGTCAAAAAACATATAGGATACTCCCAATAACCATAATAAGGCCTTATTTTGGAAGAACTTGAAGTGAGTCCGAGCCAAAGCCCAACCAATTGAATCGTTAAGCGATGAGAAGAGTGCTTTCTAATAGGACACCCACAGTTTGCCACCATATATGCAATACCCAAGGTTCATAAGAGGGTGTCCCCAGTTCCCGAGCCCTATTAATATCGGGTAAACAACAACTGACGCAGAATCGAGATCATGTCGACTTCAGTATTGGCCTTTGTGGAAGCTCTGCCGTCGTTCATACGGGACACTAAGGACACGGTAACCAGGGCAGGATATGGTATTCTCGGTAGACCACGAGATTGCTAGCCTCGGTTGAAGAGGCGCTTATACACATATATAGAACACAATTAGCTCCAGGCAGTCCCTATTCTCTCCATAGGGCACCCAGTTCCCAGAGCATAATGACTTTGTTTTGACATTTACAGTTTGTTTGATGCACAATTATTTTAGTTTGATGGGACTTATTATTTACAGATTAATGGCAAAGCAACTGGGCAGATCTTGTGCCCCCAATGTACGCTAACTTTTATAGGGTGGTGGGAAAGCACATATGTCTTATGACAGTACGATCGGTTACACAAGCACATCCCCTTCTGGGGTAGATAGTTGATGATATATGATCTTCTGGGGGAGGGGTGATGTGGCTTTGTTCCAAGATTTGTTAGCCCAATCTCAATCACAATGAGATCGGAATCATGAAATTAACCACGGAAAATACACCGTCACTGTTTACACTTTTTGGATCTGCCATTTCACCCTGGGACCCTGATGGCAGTTGTCAATAATGAGATATATAGAAAGCACACGGCAACAAATAGTCTACCTCCATTGGGATACCTGTGAAGCCATGCCCTAAAGAGGAGTTATACCCATAGGACAGTATTGAGCGCCAGAGCCGCCAACGGTTCCACTGAAGGCGCCCTTTCAAAAAGAATCGATAATCTTTATATCAATTTTGGAGACTGGCGGGCTATCCTAAAAAAACCCTGCAAAAAGGCTTATCGAGGGGCAAGTAATACCTCCCGGAGATGGTTACTTGGAACGTATCATAAGGCACATGCGAAAAAGATTCATCCGAGTTAGGCAATACGACGGATTACGGCATCTGAAATAACACGTATACTTCGGAAACATTGGCAGATTTTAAGATCGGACCCTGATTGTGCCAAATACTAGCAAGAACCGAGGCATAACGTATCGACGTAGTCAGAAACCTTAAAGATCTTTTTGGTAAGCGCTATTGACATACCGTCATGCCACCAACTTGGCTAAGCCGACATAAGGGATTCCTTACATGTGGACACATTGTAAATTTTTGTCCCTCAAGTACCAAAAGTACATTACTTCGTAATCCCTGCGATGGCCGCGGAATATCGATGTAAACCAGTTGATTAACTTAAAAGCAACAATATCCCATCTAATCGCATCATGCCAATGCCCTAGATTATATGGGGGCAAAAACCACTCAGCAATTGAGACGCCGATATCACAACACCGTAGTCGTAAGGACCAATGCAGATGTCCCCAATTGCTAGGCATATGCAGAATACAATCATGGGGATTCCGCTCATTGAAATTAGGGGGGTCTATGCAGATAGTATCTTTGGGCCCGAGAGGGTTGGTCGATTCTGGATCGGAAAACTCCTTCAAGTTGAAGCTAAGTGATCTATTCAGTGAATCCTTGAGCCCAAAATGGTTTAAATGAGGGTTTTTCTTTTTCTGCATTCCTTAACATTCGATTTCTTCAGGAGGTGGCGACTTTGTCTGTTACAGTTTTACAGCCAATATATAAATTATCACACATAATTAGGAGCCACTGGGGGAATCTATATCTGTTGCTATGACTGACTTATAATCTCTGAGCTCAGCGAGTGATACGCACAACCCTGTCATCCGTGGCCATTCCCCCATACGATAAGGGAGAAGTAATCGAGGTCAGTACAGCCAAGAGAATAATCTCAATATAAAACACCCAAGGTTTAATTTGTCTGGTATCCATTATAATAACCGATACTTACATGTTTTCCGCGTACGGCAGATAGCTTCTCAATTGATGCTTTTCCGCAGCCAGATTGCTTCCTCATCTATCTCCCAGCACACATGCGCAGTCTTTTTGATCGAGCCCCAGTCAAGTCCTCGCAGCCCACTAAGTACGGACGCAACGCGCACAGGGCCGCTACATTAGCAGCACGAAATATTCTATGCTTCGTGCGCATGCGCGGGGTACCAATATGGGTGAGAATGACACTAAGAACTTGCGCATGCGCATACTCCGAGATATCGCGGATACTTTGCGGTAATGCTAGTAGGAGATTGTCTCCTAAGGATTTAGCATGCCGCGCATCTTATGCAACGAGTTTGTCGCGGGTACCTCGCGAAACTTCAGGAGGCTGAGGTAATCGGGGTGACGTATATATTGAGGCCTAAGTGGCTGGAGCACCAATCATGATGAGGTAAGATACGCGACTGGGCGTGTATTAAATAGTTTGGGACCAATGACTTATAAAGATAGGGCATAAGGCAAACTCCCTCCATCGCGAACCACTTAGGCTGACCCTTTCGAACATCTATTGGTCTCCCAGCGGTCAGGAACAGGAGAATGCTTGTAACTATTGGTCGAATTTGCAGTAGTGCCCACCCAAAAGTATATCTCCCAATTAGGCTCCTCCTTACAAACCATTAGGCCCGATCCCTGATGACGCTGGGTTTCCAGCGAACATGTCGGGGGGGGCTGGTTTGGTTCTTAAAATTGATCGTTTGCGGCCACCATTGGGAAGGGTCACTGCAGAGACACAGTAACATAGGTATAGGCTGAGTGAACACTCAGCACAGTTAATGACACTAGGACACTGTGGCCTCATACATGAGGTTTGTGAATATTAGTGTGATCACATTTACTTACCTTTTACTTGTTATATACTTAAAAAGGTATGTTTAGGCCTGACCGTCAAGGCTCTATCCTGTTTAGGACGATTTGTAAATAGATTAATTTGCTAGGCCAGTCCTAATAGGGCTTCTGTTTGTACGCTGATATGTGCGTCACTAGCGCAGAAGCAGGACCACAGCGGCGCAAGTCTCATACAAATTGCTCAGAATTGGTAGTACATGCATGCAGAAAGTACAGCACAAGCAGATCACCAGAAATCAAATATATAGACGCTACTGTATGGTTGTAAGTAGCTCTTTTGTATCTCTATGGCTATTTTCAGCCAATAGATTCAAAGCACACTGTACTGTCAGATGAGTGACCATGAAGTAGTGCCTAATTGAATCCAACCCCTACTAATTTTCCCACTTAGGTCTTTGCTAGGGATATGTGCGTCACACTAAGCAGAACACAGCGGTCGCAAGTCTCACTACAAATGCTCAGAATGGCTAGTAATGCACTGCAGAAGAAAGTACAGCACCAGCAGATCAACCAGAAAGAAATCAAATATATAGAACGTACTGTAGGGTAAGTACGCTCGTTGATTCTCCTATGGGCTATTTTTTAGCCAAGTATCAAAAGCCACCCTACTGTCCGATGAGATGACACTGAGTTAGTGCCTATGAAATCAACCCCTACTAAATGTTCCCACTTCGGGGTCTTTGCTATGATTGTGTGCCACAAGAAGCTAAACACCAACCGGTGGCAAGTCCCCATGGCTAATTCCTCACAAAATGGTACTAGAGGCAAACTAAAATAAAAAAAGTAGAAGTTATTGTAGCCCTAGAAGGGCTGTTGGGTTCTTTGAGAATCACTCCTGCTACAGTAAGCTAATAGAACACCCTAACGTTACCTGAGCCAGCAGGCAGCTTCTCTCCCTAGCGGCATCCAGACAGAGAATGATCGAAGCAGCGCGGGCAGCGGCTATAGTCTATCCCGGGTCACCATGATCTGGGCCAGCCAACACCACTGCTTCTACGTGTAGGGTACCACGTCAGGCTGGGGTGGTTAGTGCAGTAGCTCTGGCTTGTGATTGGCGCTGTTCTGGCCGCCAAAAGCAAAACGGAGGAGCTGCCATTTTCTCGAGAGGCGAAGATTCGTCGAGCAACGAGCAGTTGAGTACCCTAATGATAGACCGAGATCAAGCTGGACGAGCATGTTCGTCATCTCGATAGCTAAAACTTCATTTTCAAAATGTTTAACCCGAGGGCTCTAGGGGAGAGGACGAGGGGGGGGAACGTGGGTGTCCAACTACTGCAGGGGTCAGAGGCGTGTGTCCGGGTGGGGTGAGACACCAACTTGCGGATGGGGAGCAGGGGAATGCCGCAGAGCACACTTCCTAGGTTCATGTCTGAAGTTACTGGGACCGGGTAGAGCACTGTTGAGGCCAGAACAGTGCGAAAACAGGTGCTGTAGTGGATTGCCGACAAGCTTCGAGCAATTGTCCAACAGTCAGTTCTTCCACGCAGTCCCACCACATGTCACCGAAATCGGCCCTCCCCGTCCGCACCTCAGCCTCCTCCCCCCAGTCTGGACCCAGTCGGGCATTTGACGGCATACTCTAGGAACTTTTTCTGGGACCCTTCCACGTCACAAACAACCTTGTCGGTGCTGCCTGAGCAATTTTCCGAGCCCAGGTTTTCCACCAGTCGCAGTATGGGGTGATGATGGACTTCTTGACTAGTGGAAGGAAGGTGTAAAAGAGGTGTCCGCCGATGAGGAGATAGATACGGTTGTCAGGACAGTGTTGAAGTGGTTGTCAGGGCCAGGAAGTCCGAGGGGGGGAGGCAGACTGAGGGATCGGAGGATGATGAGGTGACAGACACAAGCTGGGTTGAGAGGCGGGTGAACACAGTGCTTTGAGACGGAGGGAGTCCTAGACCAGAAACAGGTTGGAAGAGGCAGTGGGGGGCAAGACGGAGAGGCAGGGCCAGAGCAGGTGCATCAGAGCCAAATGTGACGTAGTAGTGATGAAGCTCCGTGGCGAGGGCTCCCGGCGAGGGCTAGATTTTCAGAAGTCTGGAGGTTTTGACGGAAAAAACGGATGACGACGGATTGTGGGGTGCACCTTTGCTAAACAGGATCAGCAGGAGAGTTACACCACTACTATGCTTAAGACCACAGGTATGCGCAGCTATGGAATGCTACCACACCAACAGTGTCACCAAGCCCGTTTCACCGCCGGCCGTCACACCATGCGCCTTCCCCTGTGTCAGTGATAGTCAGCCCCATGCCCAGACCTGGCACAAAAACCCCATCGTAGCCTCCAAGATCTTCCACAGATCCACCAGCGTTCAGTCTCATACCCCAGACGCTGGAGCGGGAAACGGAAATATAGTGCCACCACCCGAACGCCCAAGCTGAATGTCCACAGCCCGATTGCTAGGCCTGGAGGATGCTGCCCCCTATGGCTAGTGAGACGAGGCTTTCGCAACTCCTGGCGGCGGAAGCCCCTCGAGTATTCGGTCCACCAGCGCCCACTTTAAAACTTTTCCCGATGTGCCGTCCCAGCCCTGCACCAGCACGTTGTCAGAACAACATATCCGTTGCCCTACCAACGCCGTTTCTGATCAAGGTCCACCTTGAACACAGACAGTGGACGAGTGCTGGCCGCGGAGGGCAATATAATATCGTGACGGCACATTGGGTTAACTGGTGGAGTGGGACGAGCTGACATGCGGTGGTCATATACGGCCGAGCCGAGGATGGGGGCCTACCTCGGTCCAGGTCTTTCAGGCTACTCATGCCTCCTCCTTCTCCCACCCTCGCCACTCCTCATCCGAAATTACCATCCGTGGATGGCGGCCATCAGTAGGTCTATATAGGCACAGCAGGCCGTTGCCATGCTAAGGACAGCAGGCGGTGCTCAAAAATGCTGAGCTAGGCGATAAAAGGCACACCGCCCAAGAGTATTACAGGGCATCACGGCGCAGACGATTTGGCTGGCACCGCTGAACCTGAAGCAGGCATGGTGTGTGTGACAACGGCGTAAACCGGTGGCGGGCTCTAACTAGGCAGGAATGACAAAATGTGCACGCCTGGCCCATGTGTTAATTGATAGTTCAGAGTTTTCCTCAGACATTACCCCAATCTGTATGATTTGCTACGAAGTGCGCGATTGTGTGCATTTAGGAAAGTCCAGCACAGATGCGCCACTCTTCAGGGCAGCGCAGTGGCCCCTCCAAATGCCGCTCACCGACTTTTGTGCGACGTGCCCACGAGGTAAATTCACATTAACCATGTTATCCAGAGTTTTTACCAGCAGAGCAGAGCGATTGTTAGACTGCCAGATGTCAACCACCAGACTGGTAGTAAGGTCAGTCAGCTTCCTAAGTCTACAATGAGGAGTGGCCGTGGATGTCTGATATCTGTAGGTGCTGAGTAACTTGAGGAGTCAAACAGATGGTCCGTGGCGATGCCGCCACATAGCCTCACCATACCGCGGGCTTGGCCTGTTTTGTAAAAATCTATGCTCAGAATGAAGTGGGAAGCTTTGCGCTTGGCACAAGAGATGCGGGAAGAAGATTCCTTGTTGATAGCCAAGCACCCGTAGGTCTGTTTCTCAGCGCATGATCGGAGGAGGTGGAGGAGGATTGAGAGAGAGGAGGAGAAGTTGGCGAGACACAAGAGAGGACCATTGTGAGTCCTTCCACTGGTCAGCGTGTATGGCGAAGAAGAGGCGTTGGAGGAGTTGGAGGCGAGGAAATGGACAGTCAGGCCAGTGAGGGGAGTGATTCGTACCGTGTTGGTACCTGGCGCATAGGCGATTCATGCTAGGTGCCTAATTCCCGTTGACCCTCGCGTTCAAAGAATTGATTCAGCACGGATTACTGGGTATTCACTCTCGGACCACGGTACAAGCAAAAATCTTTCCACTCTCAATCCCTGGAGAGGAGAGAGGAATGGAGTGTGAGAAATCGCATGAAATCCAGCAGCCTGGGCACAGGCTGAAACAATTTCCTTATGACAGCGCAATAGGGCAGAGTGCGTGTTAGCGGGAACACAGTAGCGAGGGAGAGTGGCGAGCAGGCAGCTGTCCAGCCTGGGCAAGGGTACGCTTTACAAGGCTTTGGCCATGCTTTATGTCACCCAGCAAGACAACTGTCACTTCCCCCCAGCTCGGCAGCAGGAGTAGGCTGATCTTTACGAAAAGATGGGGAGGGAAGTACGTAGCTGACCCTACATCGTCCTACAATGATTCACCACGCTCCCTACAACTACTGGGTTCAAAGCTGGACATGTGGCAAGAAAATGGCGCGTACGGCTGCTGGAAGGTTTATTGCCGCCCTGCCGCTAGCGTGTTGTAAGAGAGGGTTTTCAGGGCAGCTGTGGGGATCTCACCGATAAAGCGACACGCCTGTCGATGACAGCGTGGACAGGGCTGACGCGTTTAAGATTGAATAAAGCATGGATTTCCATTAATTTCCAATCTCCACAAGGGACGGAAGATCAACCTGAATAATTTTATCCACTACTCCTCATCATAGTTTCCTCCTTCTCTCCTCTTTGGACACTAAAGCAGAGGAAACTGGCTATTTTTTTGACAGGGCACCACTGGGTAGCTCTAGTACTTATGCATTTAATTTTATGGAGGGCCACTACCCGGTCCTCTGTTTAAACCAATTTTGGGGAGTTGCATAAGGCACTCAATCTCTTCATTTTCTGGAGGGCCACCCTACTGCTACTCTGGTGAAAACTTTTTGGGACTGCACTAAAGGCACCAATCTATTTATTTTTCTGGAGGGACAACTACCTGATCCGCTGGTTTGAAAAATTTTTGGGACTGCCACATACAGGCCACTCAATCTAGAAATTTTTCTGGAGGGCCACATACCTGCTCCTCTGGTTTGAAACTTTTTTGGACTGCCACATACAGGCACCTCAAATCTATTTCATTTTTCTGGAGGGAACCTACATGCTCTCTGGTTTGAAAACGTTTTTTGGGAACTGCCACATAAACAGGCACTATCCAAATTAAAATTGTCTCCATAGCAGCCCTCCACCTGTGTTTCCTCCATTGCTCCCTCCAAAAGTCGTCCATATAGCTGCCTCATACATCGTCCCCTATCAAAACGAGGGGTGGTCAGGCAGAAATTTGGGGTTTTCATGGATTCCACTCAAAGTTGTTAACTTTGTCGGCCACCCTGACTGTTGTGATCACAAAATACCTGGCAACTTTACCATTCTACGGATAGCTTTCAGCGTTTCTTGGAGCGCATTGTTTACAGTCCTCCCACCTATTATTCCCCGCCATCTAATCCAACTTATAGAACCGCTACGTACACTTAACTTGTGTGCAGGCTGGGACCGATCGAACCCTGGGGCTGGTCATATACTGCCGACCGCAGAGGATTGCGGCCTACCTCGGTCCAGGTTTCTCAAAGGTCCTATCTACCTCCTCACTCCTCCCCCCAACCTCCTCCACCTCCTTCCTCCTTCCGTAATTACACACCGCTCGGTCAATGTGCGCATCGTGTGGTGAGGCGTCTAACACAGCAGCATGCCGTTCGCTAAGCGACACAGGCGGTGCTGAAACTGCTGAGCCTAGGCATAAAACGACACCCGACCAAGAGCTATTCAAGCCATTCCACTCAACTTGTTAACTTTGTCGCCGACCCCCTGCTCCGCTTTAATATTCCTCACAAAATATAGACTCGGCAAACTTTTATCAATTTTACCATATATTTTCACGCGTTCTTGCGCATCTGTTTCACATCCCCGACCTGCAGCCATATCCTAAACTTATATAGAACGTCTAGACAATTGATCTGATACACAAGGGTCAGAAGTGTGTTTGGGGAGAGCCTAGGAGAACAGGGGCTTGGATTGCGAACGAAAGCTCGTCTGGCAAGCGGAGCGCCAGCTTCCATGCCAGATCCAAATACTAGTTTTAAAACTCGCAGCAACACCTTTAATCTATACTAGTTCCACATGCCTCCATACATGGTGCCCCTTATCAAAGAGCCTTTGGTGGTCAGGCAGAATTTTGGGTTGTTTTCCTTTGCATGGCTTTTCTCATGTTAACTTGTCGCCACACCCCGCTGGGTGTGAACCACACAAAATTACTGGCAAACTTTTATCATGTAACCGATATTATTTGAGCGCTTTCTCTGACTCACCTCCTTTGGTTCGCTCTTGACCACCATTGGTTGAAACCTGGAGGCCATTTAGGTGATGATCGCCATCCACTCTCGCCTGTCCGCTGGCCCGGGGCCGCTGCCTATGAACCTGCCAATCCCTCTATAGGTCAGGGTCAAATTATTGGATGTTTTAGATGCTTCTAGCTTCAATTGTCACTCTGTCATGGGCCATGCTGTTTGCCCAAATTTTGGCATAATGGTTGGATTAAGGCACCTCAGAGGCATCCAATGGCATCGTGCGCCCCTGCTGTTTCCTGTACCATTCCGTGGTGTTTCCATCCCTTTTACTGAGGTTCCCAGGTGTTTGCCCAAGCTTCCTGTGCCGAGCCTGGTCTCCCTGAAAAAGAGCCGAGTATCCCATTGATTCAATGGGCTTGTTATTCGAGACGAGCATCTAGCATCGGGAAAAGTTTGTACTCGAATACGAGTACCCCCATCTTTCTAGCTTGCGGTCATCCTAGGCAGAGATTTTTGGGTCTGCAGCTAGAACTTGTTGTGGCATGATTGATTGGTCTCTAATCTGAGCTGCTTGTAACCTGCTGTAAGCGATTTCTGAAGTGGTGCTCAGATGAACTGATCCACACAGCAACAGGCGGGGGGGGAGGACAATTGGATGTCCCTTTCCTGGGGCGCTCATCATTGTGAGGACACGTTTTGGGTTTTTTGTACGGGATTGGAAAGGTTTTTACAACTGGCATTTGTGGGAACACTTTCACAAGTCTTTTCAAATTTTTTTTTCTTGCTCTCGCGTGACTAGCCTCATTTCTTAAGTAATGATGGCCCACCGCCCCTTTTCTGTTACTTGCTTGCTTTTTTCTAGCCATAATACAGAAATCCCTCCTTTCCATTGATAATAGGGGGCTAACGTAAAGGAGACATTATAATGCCTATTTTTTATATTGTCCGCCTGTCTTTGCGGTTTTTCCACGTTGAGGAAAAAAAATAACATACCACATATACACAGATAAATCAAAACTGAGTGTTAAACTGGGGTACCTAAATTTTACCACAAAAAAAACTCGGAAAACTAGCCTCGAGATAAGCTAAAAGGGTGAAAAAATGCAGCTGCTCTTTGAATAAAATGTCCAGCAGTCTACGCTCTTCAATAAATGTCCAGCAGAGCCTCAGCCCTTACTAATAAAATGATCGTCGCAGGTGCAACTCTCTATGAATGCCCCCCCAGAGTTCTAGGCCTATTACATTAGATCCCCTAGTAAGTTATTTCGCCCCCTATAACATCCCACAGCGAGTGCTCCCGCGCCTATTACAGCCACAACCCCGACGCTAGTGCCTTACCATCCGTATAATGGGCCTATATCCCCAGGGTGCTCCTATTAATTGAATGCCGCCAGCAGTGCTTTTCCCTAACAAATGTCCCACATCAGTGCTTCTCCTAATGGGATGATTGCCCCAGGGGCTGCTTCCATAGTCATTAAATGCCCCCAGCATGCCAACCCCATGGAAATGACCCCAAGGTGCTTTCATCCCCCAACTAGATGTCCACAGCGGGTGGCACCATAAAAATAATAAGTCCAATTTTACTCTTTTCCTACTCCCTCTTCAGATCGCGGCTACCTGCCGATCTTCTAACCATCAACTCCATCCAGCACTGCTGCAGTTCACAAGAGCAGTCTATTGGTCTCTACTCTGCAGCACCCATTATGACCCCGGCCAGCCGCTGGCTGATGATGTCCCATAGGGCTTGTGTGCCAGGCAGAGAGCATAGAGTGACTCTGCACAGGCGGGATGTGAGTAGAGAGAGACGGTTGGGATGAAGAGGTGTGCTAGAGGTAAGTACCCAAGTTTTTTTTCGTCGCACCAGTTAATTGTTTTGCGAGGGCCTGGACCGGGTTTTCCATGGGCCACGGCCCTGCTTTAACCTGGGGCCTGTATTACTGTATTGTACTATGATAGGGGTTAATCATGCAGTTTACACTTTTAAATAGAAGTCTTACAAATGTTTTTGTAAAAAAAAAACTGTTGAAATGGCGCCTGATGCTTAACCTCTTGGTATATAGGATCAAAAATGTATAAACCTCAAGTACAAATCGTGTAATAATGCATTAAATCTTTATAATAAATACCAAGGCCAATAATACAAACTACAAACAAAAATAGCTCAAAAACCGCAACATGAACAAAAATGTGGTTGTGGTTAATTCATCAAGTTTGCACAGTCACATATAAGTAACAGAACAGCAAGGTACATAGTATGATACATGTAAGTGACTAAATGCCATAATTTGCACAACAGCAAAAAAATTTCAGAGAACAAATACACAGATGGCAAGGACAAACATAAGGACAATAATAATGTGGGAGTATAAAACAAGGTTGAGCACCACACCCTATCACCACTTCCCTGAGGAAGCGACTATATATATCCTATGCTGCTTCAGTTCAAAACCAACAAGGACATTCAATTACCATATGACAATTCATCCTTGATTCATTGACTGTGTTAAAGTCCCAATTCCAATAGTTCCAAACTCCTCCTTACTATGGTAACCTAAAAAGGATGGGATACATAAGGCTCACTCATCATGATTAATGGTCTATTAAGACACATGTTTAAATGTATTAAGCCATAACCACAGCTATATGCATGTCAAGCATATACTCTTAGCCCCTTAACATAAAAAATACATATAAACTAAAATCTATCAGACTCAAGGGGATATCATGTTTATCACACTTCAATATCCACATTCAAATTCAATTCACTCCAGTTTTCTGAACAAGATAACCTTCCATTGGACCCCAGGAGCCCCCATAAGGATTGCAACTGTGGTTTTACAGATACCCCACCAACTGACAGTGTAAAAATTTTTCACGGAAACTCACTGTATAAACTTACGTGGATTTCACACGTAATCTGTCTGTAAACTAGAGCCCCCCAAAAGGTATTACATGTGTCTTATGCAGATACCCCACAACTGACAGTGTAATTATGCCAGCGAAAATCCACTGTTAAAAACTACGGTTGATTTCACACGTAAAAACTCTGCGGTAAACTAGAGCCCCCAAAAGGTATTGCAATTGCTTTTACAGTACCCCACACACTGACAGGTAATTTCAGTGAAAATCACTGTATTAACTACGTGGATTTCACAGTAAATCTGGCTTTGAACTAGAAGCCCAAAGGTATTGCAATGTGAGTTATACGATACCCCACAATGACAGTTGTAATTCATTGCAGCGAAAATACTATTAAACTGTGGATTTCAACACTAAATCTGGACTGGGGTAAACCTAGAGCCCAAAAAGGTTTGTAGATGTGCGTTATACAGTAATACCCCCACACTGACAGTGTAATTTCAGCAAAAATCACTGTATAAAATCATGTGGATTCACAATACATTGGGCTGTAAACTGAGCCCCCCAAAGGTATTGCATGTGTGTTTATACGATACCCCACAACTTGACAGCTCACATACGCAGTACATGAAGTCAAACATATTTCTCTATTCCGTTTTGTCACTAAATAGAACTCATTTGGGGTATCAGAATCCACCTTAAGAGAACAACCCAGGATTATTCCACCAATCGCTACTGCAGATGCATGAAAGTCAACATTCTTTCTTCCTATTCGTTTTGTCACTAACTAGAACTGCTATTGGGGGTATACAGATCACCCTAGAGAACAGCGAGGGATTGAAGCCAGAATCGCACACAGCACAATCGCGCAGCTGGGCGCTACACAATGAGTGTGAAGTGCTGAGATAGAAAATGGCTGGATTTTATAGGGGCTGTGTGACATTCACATAAGCTTGCAGGTGGTGAGTTGGCTTACGTGTCTGCAGATGTCAATCGGGGGTGTTCCTTTCTCCTCCCCAGAAGTTCTCTGGCCCATGTAACAATTGTTTTCGTCGCTCACCATTAGCAGAACATGAGGGAAAGAAAAAACAAACTGTCATTCCCGCGAATCAGCATAAACTTCAACTTTCGTTGGAATCGAATTTTTCTGAAATTGTAATCCGAAGTTAGAAATCATTAGAATCATTCACCCATCTTACCCTGTGGATCAATTCTGTTGCGATCCGCAAGCAATAAAGTGGTGCAAAACGGACCAACTCTGGCCGGAACAGCCTTTAAGTGCGATTTTGTGCCATATGCGTGACTTAACACAAAACTAACACTTCATAATACTGTGTAAGCAGTATGTGACTTTCTTTTCAGTGCAAGTCAGACAAAACACCTAGCGCTATAGAGAGTATACCTTTACCTTTGTCTTAAGCTTGTTGATTGTTTAAACCACACTTTTAGTTTCTTTTCAGGTTAAGTTTGGCAAGGCTCCATGTTAGACATGATTAATTTTGTTATTGCTATGTAACAATGGGGCAACAAAAAAGTGCTATAACAAGCTGGATCTTTCAGAGTGTAGGTGTCTCCCTGGAGGAAAAAGAGATGTAAGATGGAGACATTTCTTTCAATCCCGGGCTACTCTAACCCAAGAGTAATAAAATGACGAAAGCGACATACAGAGTCCAGGTCCTTGCAAAAAGCCATGGACAATCTAGGATAATCTGTTATTGAGGACAATACGGGCCGGAAACCGAGGAGGGTGAGTGATATATCGCTAAAGGTATAATCATTGCAAACAACCCAATGTCTTGCCGCTGTAGTATTGCTAAAAGAGGTAGGGTGACTGAAAAGTGATGTGTGGTTTGGCTGAGGGAAAACTTATAAAACTCAGGGGCAGACTGAGTAGGGTTGGAGGACCGTGTGGGAAGGTCGGGATCAAGTAGGTGATGTTGCGAATCCGAATTAAGAATTAAAGAAAGAAAAGAGGTGGAATGCAGCTAAATTGCTCGATTTGAGAAACGGTTAGAAGAAATAACTTAGGATTGGTTGGCTTCCTGAGGGAATAGAGGGTATGATCCAACTAAAATTGTTACCTTTCGCTGGGGTGTCTACCGGGTCTGGATTTGGTGGACGCGTGCTCATTGGGTCCCAGCTAAGACCCGTTTCGGTTGCTCCCATTCCTCGATAGGGTAAGATAATATTTGAAGGCGCTCAATCTATGGACCGCTGAAAATTTATACACACTCCAATACTGGTCTTCCCTGTTACCCACAGGAATTAACAAAAAAAGCGGGTCAGCTATGCTGCCTGAAAAAAAGACTAACAGAGAAAGGGGTGGTTTACTACCTCCCTCTCCTGTCCTGCTTAAGCTGAAGAGATATATATGATGAAAGCCATTTTTTCTATGACGTCCAAAGAAGCATGAAGGTGGAGGAGTTATATAAGATCGAGGTGATTAGGCAGGCATCCACTACAGCGCCAAAGAATGCTCCAGGTGAGTCTAGGAAGATGATGGCGAACCCTTTGAGAGGCCGAGTTGCACCAAACTACACAACAAAGCACCCCCCCCTTATTTATTTGCAAAGGCCAGCACGAGAAATTTACTTTGTGATTATATCTCACTCCCAGCTCTGTCCACAGTTTTCATTGATACCCGCACCTGAGGACAACCCATAAAGCAGAAAATGTCCCAGGTAGAGCTGTCACAATTAAAATCTCCTCTGCACCGCAGTTCTGGGCTGTCTGGGATGCAGGAAATACCTGCAGGTATCTCTGGTGATGGCCTGAGTGCCCACAGAAAGGGCTCTGAGTGCCACCCTGGCACCAGTGCCATAGGTGCCACACTGGTCTAGGTATTTATCCTGGACAATTGGTAGGGGGTGGGGGGTGGGGTTTGGCGTGTTGCCAAAGGATTAATTTATTAGTATGGGTTTATTTGTCTCAGTTTCTTTTGTTTAAAGTAGAATGATCAAAATATTATCTTGGAGTATGTGGTTTAAATGACAGGCTAAAAAGGAAAGCAGTGTTTGATAAGCACTCTTATCAGCGGATGTGATGTGTTTCCATGAACGCACCTGCATAGAAGAAACCTGCAGGAAATGTTATAACCTTGGTTAAGCCATTAACTACCATGCGACTTCTCCTCCTTTGCCTGTGGGGTGAGATAATGATATGCAACAAGTAATTCCAGGAAAAAGAGGTCAAAACTGATAGAAATAGATATGTGAATGTACATGTCTCCTGAATGGAATGGAAATGGTGTTGGTGGGATCTACCTTCCTCCCATGGCTTCAGTGTAGACACATTAGTGAGCATTGTAAATAATAAGGAAATAGAAGAACTACCCATTTTCCATAGGGGATTTCAATTCGTGGTAACGCGGGGCTAGACAGATTGAGAGGTAGGGACACCAGCCACACCTAGAGTACCATGTTACCCCAATAATTATGGGTCAAAGGTATCAGCAAAAGCATCCAATGAAATGGATATCAAAATTAAAGAAAAAAGGCGGATGCCCATAGGTAGGTAAATAAACACAGTTTTTATTAAATGTACATAGACACACAAAGATAAGGTAGTAAAAACAATTTAAAAAAGCACTAAAAGTGGTATACAAATACCTAGTCCCCAGTGCATGTAGTTGAGTAGTACAAAACAGTAGTAAATACAGGAAAATAATAATTAATAGAGCATGGTAAATTGGTAGGAGGTAGTGTGAGCAATTGTAATCAAACAGCATCCAAAAAGTAAAGAGATAACCTGTAATTACCTAGGTGGAGGGTATCCAGATATGAAGGGGGGGCACTATCCCCACGCGTTTCGCCTGGGTCACCAGGCTTCCTCAGGGGTGAGGTACCATGTTCGTGCATACATTATTCGGTAGATTAATTAATGAGGTGGTGGCCATGGACAACTGGAAATATTCTGACTTTGAGGACAACTTGATAAATCTCCCCAAAGTCTCAGATCTGGAAGGGGAATTTATTAAGAACCCAAAGGAGGAAAATAGCGTATATGTGTAGAGGCACAGGAAAGCTTAGGCGTTATGGCTGAGGCAAGCTAAACAAGAGAGTTATTAAACAATTTGGCAAAGGCATATTGGGCAATATTCTCCATGAAATATAGCAAGTATAGCAAGTAAAAAAAAAAGAAATCGAGTAAAAAAAATAAATGCAATCAGGGGTAGGAGCGGATCATGGTGGTAACACAGGAAGGGATCCAGGAAGATAGTTAGGTCTTTTTTTGAAAAATTATATTCCTCGAGAGGAGACGGAAAAGGAAGAGGAGAGACTGGGTGAGGGTACTACATTCGGTCCCTGTTCCCCGCTTGTCTCCCGAAGAAAAGAGATGCGGAGAAGCCCTGAGTCTGGAAGAATGGGTGATGCTCTGAGAAATTGGTCGAGGGAAAGCTGGGCTCAGATGAAATCCCACCAGAGGCATAATTCAATATGGGAAATTGCTTGCTCCGCTGTTGTTTAAGGTTTAAATCATTCATTTCGGGAAAACTGCTGCACACTCTATGAGAGGGCAGCAGGATATCTTGAAAGAGGGAAATGCCCGCAGGAATGTGATTCATACAGACCGATCTCCCTGCTGTGAACTTCGATTACAAATATTAGCAAAAATACTTGCAACAAGATTACAAAAGGTGGTACGACCAGTGGTACATGAAGATCATCGGGGCTCATGCCGGGAGATCGGTCAGAGAAACAATTTCACGTATGTGGTGGTACTACAGGCTCCTTGTGAGAAAAAGGGGGGCGAGGGCGTGTCTCACTCGACGCGTGTTTAAAGCCTTGGACCGCGTCGATGGGACTACATTTGGGAAGCTGGAAAAGATGGGATTTTGGAAGCAGTTTATTGCATGGATAAACTGCTTTATAATAGAGCTTCCGTCAGAGTCAGCATAGATGGTAAAGCATCAGCAGCTTGGTCAGCTTTATAGGGGAACTAGGCAGGGGTGCCCTTTGTCGGCCCTCATTTGCAGTGGCACTAGAACCATTAGCAATGTTGACACTCGGACTTCCAGGGGCTAAAGGGATTTATGTGGGGAAAAAAGGAAGTGAGGTTCCGGTGGTACGCGGATGATTGCTTTATCGTGGAAAAATGGCGAGGAAGAAGCTTAAAAGTAGTATAGAGTTAATAAGAACATCGGAAAAATTCAGGGATAAAATAACTGGGGGGAAGTCCTCATATTTACCACTCGAGAATATGCCGTCGGTAAACTGTTTAGAGAACTTCCTGTGGTAGGAAAGATGCGCTACTGGGATATGGTTAGTAAGAACCCAAAAGAATATGGAGCTAATGTAGAACCGTAATCTCAAAAATAAAGAAAAAAATGACAACTTGGAGACAGAAAATGAAACTTCGTTGGCTGCAGAGGACAGTAGTTTTCAAAATGATGATTTTGCCACAAATTTTGTTTCTTTCAGAACTGCCAGTGGATCTCACAAAAAAAAATTTGCGAAGTTGAACTCTCTTTGGCGAGATTTTATATGGAACGGGAAGGGGCACGTATAAAGTTAGAGAACTGTACACGCGGATGATAGAAAGGGGGACGGACGTCAACCCTGACCTTTGAGCTACTTTCTGGCGCACAGGGTAAATATATAATGACTGTGAAAGGGAAATAATTAAATTATATAATAGGGAGTAAATAAGGTTTACAATGGGGAGTATTGGAAACGGGGGTTTTTCACTGGCAGAATTAAAGCCCAATTCCCCGCTGTGCTTTAATGCAGTGGGTATGGGAAATGACGAAATCAAAAATAGGGGATAAGGGTATTTAAGGATATCACCGTTGTGGGGATTCAAAATGTATGGTAGTCCCGACAGGCCAAACAGGGTTTTAATAGAGAGAGGGTTATTATGTTAGTGCATCCGGTTATGATACAGGGAACTTTGAAGTCTTATGATGATTTGCTGCAGATTTCGTTTTGGAGTCAAACGGATGGTTTTTTTATGCCCCAACTGAGGAACGCCCTTCAGTGTGAATCAAAGGGGAGACTACATGGGGGAAGTGCCACATCCAATAGAAGCACTGTGTTCTCGGACGCTTATAAAAAAAGGTTAATGTCCAAGGTATATAAGGGACTGGTAACAGATGAGAATATTCCCCGTAAAGAAAGCTATGAGAAATGGAAGAAAGACTTCCCGGATTTAACAGTAGCAGAGTGGGTGGATCTTTACAGAACTGCCCAGTGGTTCTTCACAAAAAAAATTTTGCGACGTTGTAATCCTCTTTTGCGAGATTTTATATGGAACGGAAAGGGGCACGTATAAAGATTAGTAGAAACTTACCGCGATAGAAAAGGGGGGACTGTCAAGCCCTGACCTTTTGACTACTTTCCTTGTTTCTGCGACAATTGTAAATATTAATGACTGTGAAAGGGAAATAATAAATATATCAATAGGGAGTAAATAAGGTTATGACATATGGGGGTATTGAAACGGGGGGTTTTCACTTGGCCAGAATTTAAGCCCCAATTCACGCTGCTGCTTTACTGCCGAGGGTATGGTAATACCGAACAAAAATAGGGTAAAGGGTATTAATGATTCACCGTTGTTGGGGATCAAGAAATTATGTAGTTCGTCCGACGACAAACAAGGGTTTTAATAGAGAGAGGGTTTATTATATGCATCAGGTGCTGATCAGGGAACTTTTGAAGTTCTTATGAGAATTTAGCTGCAGATTTCGTTTTGAAGTGCAAGGATTGGTTTTTTTTAGGCCAAACTGAGGAACGCATTCAGTGTGAATCAAGGGGAGGACTACATGGGGGAAGCGCCAATCCCCATAGAAAGCACTGTGTTCCGACAGCCTTCATAACCAATAAGGTTTTAATGGTCCAAGGTATATAAGGTAAAAATGGTAAACAGTTGAGAATTATCTCCCCCGTCAAGAAAGCTATGAGAAATGGAAGAAGACTTCCCGGATTTAACAGTAGCAGAGTGGGTGGATCTTTCAGAACTGCCCAGTGGTTCTTCACAAAAAAAATTTTGCGACGTTGAACTCTCTTTTGCGAGATTTTATATGGAACGGGAAAGGGGCACGTATAAAGTTAGAGAAACTGTACACGCGGATAGAAAAGGGGGGACTGTCAATCCCTGACCTTTTGAGCTACTTTCTGGCTGCACAATGGGTAAATATTAATGACTGTGAAAGGGAAATAATAAATTATATAATAGGGAGTAAATAAGGTTTATGACATATGGGGAGTATTGGAAACGGGGGTTTTTCACTTGGCAGAATTTAAAGCCCAATTTCCCAGCTGTGCTTTAATGCAGTGGGTATGGGAAATGACGAAATCAAAAATAGGGGATAAAGGGTATTTAAGGATATCACCGTTGTGGGGATTCAAGAAATGTATGGTAGTCCCGACAGGCCAAACAAGGGTTTTAATAGAGAGAGGGTTATTATTTATGCATCAGGTTATGATACAGGGAACTTTGAAGTCTTATGATGATTTAGCTGCAGATTTCGGTTTGGAGTCAAAGGATTGGTTTTTTTATGCCCAACTGAGGAACGCCTTCAGTGTGAATCAAAGGGGAGACTACATGGGGGAAGCGCCACATCCAATAGAAGCACTGTGTTCTCGACAGCTTATAAAAAAAGGTTTAATGTCCAAGGTATATAAGGTACTGGTAACAGATGAGAATATCTCCCCCGTAAAGAAATGCTATGAGAAATGGAAGAAAGACTTCCCGGATTTAACAGTAGCAGAGTGGGTGGATCTACTGGAAACAATTAATACAATTACAAAAAAATTTCACAATTATATATAGTACACAGAGTACACTACACACCAAAAAGATTGAACCAATTCGGGAATAAGAAGGAAGAAAAATGTCCTAGGTGTGACCTGTTTGATGCAGATCTTGTCTACATGCTGTGGCATTGCCCAAAGCTGTATCGCTACTGGCTAGGGGTAATAGACAGACTGCAGTCAATATTTAAGTGTGACATTCCATGGAATATTCAGGTGTGTGTATTAGGCTCAAGAATGGGTATTTTGGGACCACCAAGTCATACCAATTATATATTAAAAGGTCTTTTTCTAGCAAGAAAGTTAATTTTATATTCATGGAAGAACAGGGAACCACCCAAGGTAAAGGAATGGTAAGTAAGGATGGACCTTCTGTGTTATGCAGAGCGGCAGGAGATATTGGAGAGAGGCAGTAAACCGGAAGAAGTCTGGGAGGAATGGATAAAAAGATCATGCTAAGCCACAACAGGTTCCTTGCTTGTTTTTTGTTTTTTTTGCCGTTTGGTAGAAAATTGCTCAAAGGTTAACTTGTCAACAATCAGAGGGTGGGTTAAGGGAGGGTGGGAAAAGAAAATAGATTAATGTGATTTTGTACTTATGATAAGAGTGATATACTGATGGAAAGATAAAATGTTTTGTATATTTTTAATTGTAATACTTTTTTGCTATAATATATTATAAGTTTAAGAAAAAAAAAAGAAAACCGACGCAAACTCTTTAATAAATGGGGACCAATGAGTGCACCTTCTTACTGTACGATGATGATGACGGTGAAAAGGTTGAGAAGAAGGATGTTTTAGTCTTCACTTATTTTAGTTTTCAAATAACTCTGCTTATTACAGTTGAGCTCTCAGGCTTCACTATTTTGTGGTTTTGAAACTGTGAGAACTTTACACGACTTAATTCCTGAGCAACAGCAACAACGTTATATAATATAACACCCTTATGTACACATTAGCTACCGTTAATATCTTACTTCTGATTGTTGATTGATTCTGTAATGCTAAAAAGTGTGTCATATTCTTATTGGATAATGTATTGCTAATTCAATCTACATTTTTGCATAAAACCTGTATGCATGATAACTTTAATTTGAGTTGTGACCTATTGAACAGAACAGGTGAGACTGTCATCTCCTCTCTGTCTGTGAGTAATGTCTTGATCCCATCTAATACCATTTATAATTATATAAATTCTGTATACATATCCGTTGTCCACTCTTCCATAAGATCTATTTATCTACATGTGCGCATAGGAGCTCATATACAGTTAATAATTTTAAGTATGCATAGTAGTTAGTATATAATTCCTAGCTGTTTCTATTCATTTTTTTTATAATTTATTTTTGAAGTTCTTATTTTAAGTATTTTCCCTACCCAGTGTTAATAACTGCCCTCTTTTTAACACCAATATTCAGGCCTCTTATTAACCTAATTTATAGTCATTTTTGGGTGTAAAAATTTTTTGGTCCCAACTGACTTTGATGGGATTCATGTTCGAGGTCAAGTACAGGACCACAACCAAACTTTTCCGAATGTTTTCTTGAATCTGTTGAACCTGAATTTTGTTACATTTTGCTTTTTAAAACTAAGTAAGAATGGAGAAAAAAAAACATTTCCACTCAAATTCTTTCAGGTTAAAATTAATACCTTCTCAAAATGGACTGGACATATAGGGAGGGAAGTTAGCAGTTTATACAGTGCAGCTTTTCTAACAAACTTTTCATGTGATTACTACTATTACTACAATATTCAAGATTTCCCCTCTATTTTTCCTGAACACTCTAACAGTTAAACACTCATACATACATACAATGATTTGTATAAATAAATTACAGATATATCTGTATTAAAGTTTACAAAATTTATGTTTCATATTTATATTGTTAAAATACTGTATGGATTGTGAATTTCATCCATTTAGAGTTTTGGTAAGCAATCTTAAGGCACTGTAATAATGACTAGGATATGATGATATAAGATGTTTGGATAACAAATATTTGCCTCCTTAATATATTTGGATGGACTTGATATTTAAAATGAGGAACACATGATCACTGGGCAGTAACAGGCAATATATAATCCAATTATTTTCTTTTTCCCAGGGCATAATTTTAATATTAAATCTTTCCCTTGGGTCAATATTTTCTTAATTAGTCCATGTTCAATATAGAGTTTGCCCTTAGTATGTGAAAAACATCTAAACCAGGAAAAGAATAAGTCTGTATGTCCTTGTGCATTTAAAAATGCAGAATAGTCTTGAGTTTAATGTACAAATTATAAAAGAAAAATGATCAAATCTATGCCTAGTAGTAGTTCTACAGAATCATATACCTTAAATACAAAACAGTAAAAGTAAATTACTAAAAAGAATGTATAATGCACACAATTTTACACTCTAGGTATAATAAGACATAAGACAACTTTGTTATGTAGTGTCTGAATAGCCCAGCAATGCGTATATGCTTTATGGTGAATGCACTGAATAGAAGTTAGAATACATAGCCCCACATATAACTTTTTGATCACTTTTCATTCTAAAATGTATGCATTATAAAATAACGAAAAGTGGTAATTCCGATATTTAGGCACTATTTTCCATTACACAATTTGCCGTCATGCATAAGTATTTTTAGATATTGATAAATGAGAACTTTTGAGATGCAGTAATACATAACATGTTTTTGATTTTATTTGTTTATTTTTATATGTGTTCTAGGTGTCAGGCTCAGGGGTTGTGGATCCTCTGGACCACTGAAGACGATGACAAATGCCACTACCTGGGACAGGAGTCTAAGTGGTACCCGGTTTTCGCCAGAGCCCGCCGCAAACCGGGTTGGACTAGCTGCAGTGTGGTACAACCAGGTCGTTCCACAGGCGTGACTTGTCGAGGTACAGAAACGGCAGATAATCTCGTGGTCAGGTGCAGGCACATGATCAGGGCAGGCGGCAGAGATGCAACATCAGAATCCAATCCGGGGTCAGCAACAGGAGGTCCAAGCAGAAAGGTAAGGGAACACAGGCACACAGGACATAGCACCATGGAGGAACACTGGTAACACAGGAACACGGAGGGACTCAGGAAGCACAGGAACGCAGGAGACACAGTGACACATGAACCCAGGAGACACTGGAATGCAGGATAATCGCAATGGAGCTTTCTCTGAGGCAGTGAGGCACAAAGATCCGGCAAAGCAGGAAGGAAGGTGCTGGACTTTTAAAGGGGAAGTGTTCAACTAGCGTACCAATCAGCGGTTCTCTGGCCCTTTTAACCTTCTAAAGACGCCGTGCTCGCCCAAGGAAATGGGTTCGTGCACGAATGGAGCCGGGTCAAGGAACAGGGAGGGGTGTTGGCGCCATACCTGTGAGCCCAGGGGAGCACGAGTGAGCCCGCAAAATTGTTGGTAATATGTATTTTTCCTATATTTCAGTCTTGTGATAAATTATACCAGTATCACTTTAAGACGTCAGTATACATAATAATCATGCCCGTGCATTGATCCATTCACTCATCCATTCATTCATTCAATAGTCATTGATCCATGGAATGTGATGTCATGTGTCGTTGTATTATGTGCATCTAGGGTTGGAAACCAGATCTGCACTGAAGTCCGCTTATGTCTATAGCAGACGGCTGAGCATGGAACTGATAGCTCCCTGCTCTGCCTTCACCATATCACAGGATACAGTAATCCTGCAACCTATGAGAGGCCTGCACAGAGGACACCACCAACAGAGCAGGTTAGTTCTTTTTTATGGGTACCATGGGGTCCTATGACTATAGGCTATGCAAAGGCATATTGTTTATGGGGACCACGTTACTGTTGGATCACAGGGGGACCCTGTGACTAATGGCTTTGAGGGGCACTATTTGAAACTGGGGACCCTGAGACTATTGACTAATAATAATAGTCACAATACGCCTTAGGGTGTTGTGGAATGTTGTGCCATGCTCAAATTTGCTTAGGGAGCCTGGTTAGGTCTTCAAACAATGCTGTGTTTTAATGCTGTCTGTGACAGCCGCAGCTCTTGGAATAGTTTCACTCTACAATTCCATGGACACATACAGAGGCCAACTTTACCAAGCAAGTGAAGTGGGAATGCAGCCCGACAAGGTAACGTCTGTGACAGCTCAAAAGGACCAATTTAACATCAAAGAGTGCACTCTTTTTACACTGACATGATTCCATAGATTACAACAGAACCTGTTCTGTTAAACGCTGATACATGTAGAACCCCCCCAAAAGAGTGGAGAGGGTGTCGGCAGTAGTTTTGCACTGACGTCACTAATCATTTTGCCCTTCTTTTCATCCATCAGTGTCTGTTTTCAGTCGATCAATAATCAGTATCGCTAAAGCCAAAAACAAACAGGAGTTGATCCAAAACAGAGATGACCAGTAAATGGGATATTTGCATGTACTCTGTATTCTGTATCCATTTCTGCTTTTGGCTATCAATCCTATGGCTTTTCATTCCTTCTGAGAAATGAAATGAAGGAGAAAACCAAACATAGTGGTAACGTCATAGAGTGGTGGAGGGTGA
>CM033644.1:120282302-120312302 GCA_019512145.1 Engystomops pustulosus | reverse complement strand
GAGAAGAAAAGGTAAAAGAAGGGTGTCAAAAAATACTAGGACTTTATAGGAACCTGCCACTAGCTGTATTTGTGAAAAATGTGGTGACTGGCTCCCTTTAAATGTTTGGCTGTCCATCAGTTATAAATAATAAAGGACTGTTGCCTGCTCCAAATGGAGGGTCTGCTCAGCCATTTATTTGAATCAATTGGGTGATCTGCAGGGCTCAGGATGAGGCATTTTGGTGCCCTAGGCAGAAAAGCAAAATTGCGCCCCCCCTGCCCAATGTGGCCGACTTAGGGACAATCCTAACGGGACGATCCTAACAGGAAAAATGAAATGCCCCCCACGCATTAAAAATAATTTTAAAAGGCCAACTGGTATGGAACCATCTACAATAAGGCCTCCGAGCCATGAATATAGTCTAAAAAAGAAAAATATGTCCCACATATATGTATTCCAGAAATGAATAATATACCAAACTAATATATATATATATATATATATATATATATATACCAATGACTGGGACGCACATATAAATATTTCTGATCAATGAATAAACAGCACATAGTAATATCCTGCACTTATAAATATAGATCAAAAATTAATTTACTACATACATCAATATATACCAGCATTACATGTCCTCCACATCTGGGCTGCACTCGGGCACAGGCATCACTTATAGTTAGGAAGCTGTGGTCTACTTCTATATATGTTTTTTCCTGGTTCATCCCGCTCTTCCTCCTGTAGTTTCCTCATTGCTACCAATCCTTCTCCATCAGGCAGAGAATGTCATGGAAACTTCTCCCAGTCATGTCTTATCTATGCAGAATTTTCCACCTTGGTTACTGTGGCCTCTGGAGAACATCTCCACACTCCGCCCCTTAAGAAATCACAGTAGATATAATGTCCCCTAGATAACAGCTAAATGCCTCCTGCATATACAGATAATACACTGCTACCCTTCAATATACTTTAATATATACTACTATATAATTTCCCCCTTCCCCAGTATATAGGCAGCCCATGTCCTCAGTATATAGCCAGCCAATATATACCTAGCTAGCCCCATAGTATATAGCCAGCCAGTCCCCTGAGCCCCCAGTATATATCCAGCATGCTTCCCGGTAGTATATAGCCATCCAGCCCCTTGTAGTATATAGCCATCCTACCCCTATGTAGTATATAGCCATCCTGTCCCATGTAGTATATAGCCATTCTATCCCATGTAGTATATAGCCATCCTGTTCCCATGTAGTGTATAACCATCCTGTCCCCATGTATTATATAGCCAGCCAGCTCCCTGTAGTATATAGCCATGCTGCCCCCTGTAGTATATAGCTACCCAGCCCCATTTAGCATATAGCCATCCTTCCCCCTTGTAGTATATAGCCATCCTGCCCCATGTAGTATATAGCCATCCTGCACCCTGTAGTATATAGGCAGCTATGGAGTATATAGCCAGCCCCATGTAGTATGTAGACACCCTGTCCCCATGTAGTATATAGCCATCCTGCCCCCATGTATTATATAGCCAGCCTGCCGCCCTGTAGTGTATAGCCATCCTACCCCATGTAGTATATAGCCAGCCAGCCCTATGTAGTATATAGCCAGCCTTCCCCAATGTAGTGTATAGCCAGATTGCCACCCTTGTAGTATATATCCAGCCAACCCCCTGTAGTATATAGCCAGCCTGTCCAGTTTAGCGTATAACCATCCCCCCTTAAGTATACAACCAGACAGCCCCCAGTAGTATATAGCCAGCCCCCCTTAAGTATAGAGCCAGCCTGCCTCTCTGTAGTACATAGCCAGCCCCATGTAGTATATAGCCTGCATTGCCCTGTAGTAAATTGCCAGTTGGTTGTATTATATAGCCATCCTGCCCCCTCTAGTATATAGCCATCCTGCCCCTATTTAGTATATAGCCAGTCAGCACCATGTAGTATATAACCATCCTGCCCCCTGTAGTATATAGGTAGCCTGCCCCTTGTAGTATATAGCCAGCCATCCCCCTTAAGTATATTGCCAGCCCCCTGTAGTATGCAGCCAGCAATCCCAACCTGAAGTATATAGCCAGTCTGCCATCCTATAGTATATAGCTAGGCCCATGTAGTACATAGCCATCCGGCCTCCTGTCATATATAACCTGCCCCCCTTTTATACAGTAAGCCTGCCCCACTGTAGTATATAGACATTCAGCCCCCTGTAGTCTATAGCCTGCCCCCATTCCCCCCTTTTATACAATCATCCTGCCCCACTGTAGTATATAGCCAGCCAGCCCTATATAGTATACAGCCAGCCCCATGTAGTATGTAGCCATCCTTCCCCCATGTAGTGCATAGACATCCTGCCCATGTAGTATATAGACAGCCTGCCACCCTGTAGTGTATAGCCATCCTGCCCCATATAATATATAGCCAGCCTGCCTTCATGCAGTATATATCCAGCCTGCTCCCATGTAGTATGTAGCCAGCCTGCCCACATGTAGTATATAGCCAGCTTGCTACCTCTGTAGTATATATCCAGCCAACCCCCTGTGGTGTATAACCATCCTGCCCCCCTTTAGTATATAGCCAGCCTGTCCAGTTTAGTATATAGCCAGCCCCCTTTACTACACAGCCAGCCCCCAGTACTGTATAGCCAGCCCCCTTAAGTATATAGCCAGCCTGCCTCTCTGTAGTACATAACCAGCCCCATGTAGTATATACCATCCAGCCCCCTGTAGTATTTGGCCAGCTGGTTATAGTATATAGCCATCCTGCCCCCTTTAGTATATAGCCATCCTGCCCCATGTAGTATATAGCCATCTTGTCCCATGTAGTATATAGCCATCCTGCCCCATATAGTATATAGCCAGCCTGCTACTCCTATATACAGCTCTGTTTACTTATTATTAGTGGTAGAAAAATTTGAGACAAATGTTTTACAAAGTGCCTTGCTGAAATATTGAAATCATTAAATCATTGAGCACTTCATATCATGTGACCAGAATTATGCCATCTAAGGTCCTTTCCTTTATCCAATAAGATTTGAAAAATCTACCCCATGTACATATATGATCACATGAAATCAATTGCTTTCATGTGATCAGATATATACATGGGGTAGATATTTCAAATGGTTCTGGGTAAAGGACCTTAGATAACATTACCCTGGTCACATGGAATGGAGTGCTGTATGGTGAGGAGGCATATGGCATGGGAAGGACTGGCCCAACAGGACATGCCTCCTCTGATACCAGGTTATATAACATAAAGTTGATTTTATGGGTATGTGAAGAAAACAATTTTTAGCTAAAAGAAGGGTGAAATTTACATAATAGGGCTCTATAGGAATCTGTTACTAGCTGTGCAGCCGGTCCCCTACTTATGAACACTCGAATTGCATACGACCCCTAGTTACAAACGGACCACTGGGTATTGGTGATTTACTGTACTTTAGTCCTAAGTTACAATAAACAGCTATAAGATAGATCACAGGTATCTGTAATGAAGCTTTATTGTTAATCCTGGTTCTTAGGACAACCCAACATTTTTAAAATCCAATTGTCACAGAGACCAAAAAAGTTCTGGC
The DNA here is from genome assembly GCA_019512145.1 of Engystomops pustulosus. Lineage (NCBI taxonomy): Eukaryota > Metazoa > Chordata > Amphibia > Anura > Leptodactylidae > Engystomops > Engystomops pustulosus. The sequence continues at coordinate 120,308,744 of CM033644.1, read as the reverse complement.
TAGGATTACAATGATAAAATATACAGTTCCGACTTACATGCAAATTCAACTTAAGAACAAACCTACAGACCCTATCTTGTATGTAACCCGGGGACGGCCTGTATTTGTAAAATATATGGTGACAGGTTTCTTTTAATACAATGACCACAAGTAACCCTTATAACATAGGGGCACTTTTACCGCTGAAAGTCTCTACATTGCAAAGGGAGCTCAGCACAGAGGATTTCCACTGTGGGTATTGCAGGTGTTTTAATATTGTTTCATGGTTTTTCTCTCTTAGTTTTCTTGCCATAATATTGATGGGATTTTCTTTTGTATTGTTGACTCTGTGTAGTAAGTTGGGGAATAACTCTGTAGTTAACTTTATAACCTGTCATTTTGGATGTCCTTTGAATGAATAGGTTTAATAAAATAGTAATGTTTTGCAGTATATGGGGATTTTCTTACACATCTAGAAATATTACTTTAGGGAAAAAGCGAGGTGGGTGTTTTTGCCAGGCATTTCACTCACAAAATTGCCCGGGCAGTCGTTGGTCGGGAGATAGTAGAGCGGGAGATTCCTCCTCACATGGCCATGTTCTTTGGTTGCCAAAAAAGTCCCTGTAATTCTATTTAGTTTTAACCTGTGAAACACCTATAGAATTAACAAACCTTATTGAAGTTTTTTTTTTATATATATGTTGCGCTGTGCAGTTTCTAAAATGGGGTAATATACTATTATGTAGGACTGCTCAGCAGCTTTATGCCAACTAATTAGGCTGCTACCACTTCCAAGGTGCTGAAGAAACCAAAACCTGAAAAGCCTAACAGGGAGGTGGAATGGACCGCCCACTACCAGCCTGTGAATCCATTCCATATAAATCCGGCCCAGGAGAGTTTTAACTCCTTAGTGATGCGGCATGAACAGGCTCTGTTGACCGGGCATTATTAGCAAATTTTCGTAAGTGCCGATTTAACGGCCATATCTTTTTTTTATGCTACCTTAAAATAATTTTAGAGGGTTTTTTTTTTTTCGAGACACAGAGCTAGTTAAAAAGGTAATAAAAGCTTTAACTTTTTTATTTTTATTTGGTGTTAAAAGTGGAAAAAAGGCTTTTTTTGCAATTTATAGTACTTTTTTTTAAAAAATGTCAAATGAACTCAAAATGAACATTATTAATGAATTCCCTTTTTTGCCTTGGTCCTGAGCGTTGTCTGAATCCGTTGGATTGTCTGTCGGCCCCCCCCCCCCCCCGATTTGTGTCGCATGAAAGACGAAGCAAATTGCAACACAATATGATCGCGTGCAACACAATCCCCAGCGCGATCCTCAAAAACGCCAGAAAACCCAAAGAAAATGCGGCTGCCCCAATACGTACAGCAATTGGGACAAATATGGCAACGCTTTTTGTAGTGTAGCAGGGGATTTCTTTTTATTTTATGGGGAAATGTCATTGTATTTTTATGAATATTTAACAATATATATGTGTGTGTGTTTTCTTTATATGTCCCCCATGAGGTAATAAAGGACCCCTGGGACATTTCACTTTTTTTATTTTTTATTATTACTTTATTATTTTTCTTTTACCAGTTCTTTCCTGGAACAGAGGCATCTATAAGAGCCCCAGTTACAGGGGAAAAGACCACATGTGACTGGTGATTCTGATTAGAGCTGGACTGGGTCTAACAAGAGAATCAGAGAAGGGAATAGTGGTAATGAACTGCATTTCCCTTCTCCCTATTGTGTCCGGTAGAGATGGGAGAATCGATTCTAACTAATCAGAATTCGGTTAGAATTTCAGGAAAACTTTGATTCGTCACCAATCCGAAGTTTAAGGTGATTCGTGGGAATAAAAGGATTTTTTTCCCTCCTTTATTACCAAAATGGGTGCAAGCACAACGTGTTACATGGTGCAGAGAACTTTGGGAAGAAGAAAGGAACACCCTCGATCACATGTGTAGACCTGTAAGCCAATTAGAGACCGGCAGGCTTATGTGATGTCACACAGCCCTATAAAAACAGGCAGCCATTTCCAATCGCGGCATTTCACACTGCATGTGCTGTCTCCAGCGCCTAGCTGTTTGCACTGTACAGTGCTGTAGTGATTTCTGCTCCAATCCCAGTTCTTTTTTGTGGAATAGGAAGAAATCTTTGTAAAATCCATATACTTTCTGTAGGGATTTCTGCTTCAATCCCAGGGTGTCCATTCAGGGATCTGTATACTCCAAATAGCAGTTCTGTTTTGTTGCTGAAGTGAATAGGAAGAATTCTGTGTAAAATCCACATACTTTCTGTAGTGATTTATGCTTCAATGCCAGGGTGTCCATTTTGGGGGATCTGCATACCCCAAATAGCAGTTCTTTTTTGTTGCTGAAGTGATTAGGAAGAATTCTTTGTAAAATCCACATGTTTTCTGTAGTGATTTCTGCTCCTATTCTGGGGTGTCAGTTCTTGTGCTTCTGTATACCCCAAATTTCAAGTTTTTTTTGGTAGATAAGGTAGATCCTTGTCAAATCAACATGATTACCTATATGTCAGACAGAGAGGTGGCAGGTGGAGCAGGCACAGGTCGTAGCACAGTAAGGGGACGTCGTGACTGGGGTGACTCTGTGAGGCTAGAACTGCCGTTGTCATCTAGCGGCAGTGTGTTGATAAACAACCCAAAGGATGTCGATTGATTGGTTAGTTCATCCACTTCCTCCCAGATGACGTCTAACCACCCCAGCCAAGAGTCCGTGGGTTCGTAAGATACAACCCTTAGTTGGCATGGCCCAGGAGCAAGTCAGCGGCACTCACCTGTCCTTTACCAGCATCTATCCTGTTCATTTCACTCAGCCAGAGTTCTACTAGGGGGTCAGGGCTCAGCACCATTATACAGTGAGGAAGAACTCCGTGAGTCCAGTCAGAAGCGGCTTGGCAGTGAAGAGGTGGGGTAGACATCCGCTGGTTTGTGCAGTAGGCAGGAAAGTAGAGATGTGGAGAGTGGCAAGGGAGATTATGTTGCACTTGCAAGTAGTCGGGATATGCATACTGAGACCGTGGAGGAGACTAGCAGTGACAGGGAAACACAAATCGATGATGATGTAGCCGATCGCACTTGGGGGCTGGGTGAAGCCAGGGAATCATCATCATCGCCAGGAGAAGAGGGTGTGGGCTTGGCAAGTTGGTACTGTGGCCGTGAGTCAGCAGTGTGGCAGCAGTGCAAGGACAGGAGCCAAACAGCTGCGGGGTACAAACCTAACTTCTCTGGTCCTAGTAAGAAGTGGCACAGGGGCTCAACGAGGCAGCGGCATTAGTAGTCAGTCAGGACATATTGTTGGCAGTAAAATCACTACCTCGGTAATGTAGCAGTTTTTTATTAAGACACCAGAGGAGCTGAGCATGTGTTTATGTATAATCTACGGGCAGAAAATAAAGCATGGCCCGGGAGCTAACGTTGGCACCACGGCCCTGCGTCAACCGATGCAACTTCACCATCCAATGGCCTGGGAAAAACATGGAACAGATGTGGAGGTTCATCCTGCCGCCGCAGCAACAGCAGCAGCACTTAGTGGCACAAATGCCATTCCAGCTAGTCAAGGTTCCAGCACCTCTGCCAAAGGAAGCTGTTTGTCTTTGACATCATCTCCCAGTCCAGATGCTCCGGCTCCTCGCTATGCATGGCGTCAGCAGTCGTTGCACGAGGTGATTACAAAGAGAAAACTGTATGCGTTCAGCCATCCTAAGATGCAGAAGCTGACTATGCTCATGTGTTTAATCTGGTTGTCAACAGATTCCTGAAGTCTTCCACCCATCTCCAAGACGTTCTAAAAATGGCCAGGAAACTTTGCATTCGCCTCAGACATTCTTACAAAGCCAAGCACACTCTCCTCGAGCGGCAGAACAGCCTCCCCCAACACAGTTTAATATGCCATGTTTCCACACGCTGGAATTCCAGCCTCCATATATTATACCGCCTGTATGGACAGAGAAAAGCCATTAATGATTTATTGATGATGCAAGCGGACCGGAGTACTCCCCTGTGTAACTTTGATGTCAGCCACTGGCAGCTCATGCCTGCCATTTGCTGAGGCCCTTTGAAGTGGCCATGTTATTTGTCAGTCGCCAGGGCTCAGTATGAGTAAAGTCATTCCACTGCTTCATGTCCTGGAATCATGCTGCAAAATTTGTCTGGTCAGGGCTCTGGAGAAGTGGAGACCACATCTCATGGCCACATGAGTCCGGTGGGGGCTGAACTGGAGGAGGAGGCTGACATTGGAGCACAAGCAGAGTCTGGTGAAATCGGTGGTTTTTCCACTAAGGTGACAAGAGAGGAGGAGCATCCGGAGGAGCTAGAAGACGAGGCAGATGAACCAGAAGCACCATGGCAGTAGACAGTGGAGATGGAAGCCAGGAGTCCCTCAGAGTCACTTGCACAGATGGCCCGCAGCATGCTGCTTTGCCTAACTAGTGACAGTCGAATAGTCAACATCCGGCATACGGATGAGTTTTGGCTCTCCACCCTCTTGGATCCTTGCTACCAGTAAAAGATAGGTTACATTTTTCCAGCTGCCGAGAGGGAGGAACAACTGGCGTACTATAGAGAAATACTGAAAAGACAGTTGGCCGTTGCCTATGTGCACCATTGTCCATGCTCTGTCAGATCTGACTGAGGGATTCCTGGCAGAGATCGCTCATGTACTACTGCCACGGCTGCTGTGGGGAGCTGGAGGGGTAGGAGCAGTAGCATCTCCATCAGCAGCAGCTTATGTTTGGAGTCCTTAATGAGCAACTTCTTTTACCTGCCTAGTGAATAGGGTAGCAGCAGCAGGACATGGAGCAGACCCTTTACCAGCAGGTGGTGGCCTACGTACAGCACTTTACCACCCCAGGTAGGGGGTCCCCTGGACTACTGGGAAGCCAAACTTGAAGCGTGGCCATAATTTGTGGAGTTGATGTTCAGTGAGGCGTGGGTCATTGTTACCCTAAGGCAAAACCGCTTGTCCACCCATAATGCGGCAAAGACATAATATTTTCAGGAAAATTGTAATGTATGATGCATGTGGCATTTCTAATCTTCAAATTTAAATTGAAAATTTCAACTTCAAATTAATTTCAAACGTCGTCATTGTGCCACAAGGTGGCCTCCCATATTAATGCCAGCTAAAGAATTTATCATCATGCCACTCTCTGACCTCATGCTGCTGCTGGTTCCTCCTTTTCAGTTCTTATTTGGTAAAGACAAGATATTTTCAGAAAAATTGGAATGAAGGATGCATGTGGCGTCTGTAATCTTCAAATTGAAAATTTCAACTTCGAATTCATTTCAAAATTCGAATTAGTTTCAAACTTCAAATTCGTTTCAAACTTCAAATTCGTTTCAAACTTCAAATTCGTTCAAACTTCAAATTCGTTCAAACTTCAAATTCATTTCAAACTTCGTCATTGTGCTACACTGTGGCCTACCATGTAGCTTCCCCCTGAAGAATTTGTCATCGTGCCACTCTCCAACCTCATGCTGCTGCCACTACCTCCACACTGTGTCATTGTGCCACTCTGTGGCTTACCATGTTGCTGCAACCTCCACACTCTGGCATCATTCCACTCTGTGGCCTACCATGTTGCTGCCACCTCCACACTCATTGTGCCTCTCTGTGGCTTCCCATGTTGCTGCTAGCTCCAGAATTTGTCATTGTGCCACTCGTTGACCTCATGTTGCTGCTGATGCCACCTTTGCCATTCTTTTTTGGCAAAGACATACCATATATATCTCGAGTATAAGCCGACCCAAGTATAAGCCAAGACCCCTAATTTTACCACCAAAAACTCAGAAAACTTATTGACTTGAGTATAAGCTGAGGGTGGGAAATGCATTGGTCACAGACCGCCCCCAGTATATAGCCAGCCTGCCCCCAGTAGTATACAGCCTGCCCAGCTTGCCCCCAGTAGTATACAGCCTGCCCAGCTTGCCCCCAGTAGTATACAGCCTGCCCAGCTTGCCCCCAGTAGTATACAGCCAGCCAAGCTTGCCCCTAGTAGTATACATAGTATCATAGTATATAAGGCTGCAAAAAGACACAAGTCCATCAAGTCCAACCTTTAAGAATTAATAAATGTTTTATCCCCATAATCCGTGATATTTTTTCTCTCCAGAAAGGCATCCAGGCCTCTCTTGAACATGTTCATAGAGTCCGCCATAACATGCTCCTGCGGCAGAGAGTTCCACAGTCTCACTGCTTTTACAGTAAAGAACCTTTGTCTATGTTGATGGTAAAATCGCCTCTCCTCTAGGCATAGAGGATGCCCCCTTGTCCTGGTCACAGGCCTAGGTATAAAAAGATCTTTGGAGAGATCCTTGTATTGTCCGTTCAAGTATTTGTACATTGTAATGAGGTCTCCTCACAGTCGTCTTTTTTCTAAACTGAATAATCCCAAATTTTTTAATCTGTCAGTGTATTCTAGTTCCCCCATTCCCCTAATAATCCTGGCTGCTCTCCTCTGCACCCATTCTAGCTCTACTATATCCTTTTTATACACTGGTGCCCAAAACTGTACACAATATTCCATGTGTGGCCTGACCAGGGATTGTATAAGGGCAAAACTATGTCTTTATCATGAGAATCTATTCCTCTCTTGATACATCCCATAATTTTATTTGCTTTAGCAGCAGCCGCCTGGCTCTGGTCACAAAAATTAAGTTTACCATCCACCAATACCCCCAAGTCCTTTTCAGCTCCAGTTTTACTAAGTAATTGACCGTTTAGAACATAATTATACTTTTTGTTTCCATGGCCCAAGTGCATAACTTTACATTTATCTACATTAAACCTCATCAACCATTTCTCTGCCCACTCCTCAAGGTTCCACAAATCCCTCTGTAATGCTAAACTATCGACCTCAGTATTTATTACTTTACACAGCTTAGTATCATCTGCAAATATTGAAACTTGACTGTGTAAACCCACTACAAGGTCATTAATAAAAATATTAAAAAGAAGTGGCCCCAATACTGACCCCTGTGGCACTCCACTGGTAAGTAACATCAACCCAATCTGAGAATGTGCCATTAATGACCACCCTCTGTTTTCTATCACTAAGCCAATTACTTACCCAAATACATAGAATTTCTCCTATTCCCAGCAGTCTCATTTTATATACCAACCTTTTATGTGGCACGGTGTCAAATGCCTTTGAAAGGTCCAGATATACAACATCCACAGCGTCTCCCAGATCCAGTCTTGAACTTACCTCCTCGTAGACACCAATCAGATTAGTCTGACAGGGCCGATCTCTCATAAACCCATGCTGACGCTGGGTTATAAGGTTGTACACAGTGAGATACTCCAGGATAGCATCTCTAACAAACCCCTCAAATATTTTCCCCACCACAGCAGTTAGACTCACAGGGCTGTAGTTTCCAGGATCGCTATTTGATCCTTTTTTGTATATTGGTACCACATTTGCTATGCGCCAGTCCCGTGGAACATAACCTGTCCTCAGTGAATCTTCAAATATTAAAAATAACGGTCTGTCTATCACCGTACATAATTCATGCAGAACCTGGGGGTGTATGCCATCTGGCCCCGGTGATTTATCTATCTTAGTGGTTGTGAGGCGGCGCCGTACCTCTTCCTGGGTTAAACTGTTGACATTCAAAAAAGAATTTACATTATTCCTCATTGTGTCTTCCACCAGGGGATTTTCCTGGGTAAAGACAGTTGAGAAGGCGACATTCAGTAGATTGGCCCTTTCCTCATCTCCTTCCACCATGACCCCCATGTTATTTCTAAGGGGACCCACACTCTCTGTTTTTAGTTTCTTATCATTTATATACTTGAAAAATAGTTTGGGATTATTTTTGCTCTCCCTGGCAATATTTCTCTCAGTCTCTATTTTTGCAGCCTTTATCTGCTTTTTACAGGATTTATTTTTCTCTCTATATTCCTCTAATGCCTCATCGCTACCTTCACGTTTTAGCACCTTAAACGCCTTATCTTTATCGCTTATTGCTTTCCTTACAAGACTAGTTAGCCACATACGCTTTTTCTTGTTCCTTTTATGCTTTTTTCCAATAAGGTATGTGTTTCTCACAGGACTTTTTCAGAATATATGAGAAAAAGTCCCATTTTTGGGGGGGCTTTTGTCTTTGAGAACATTATTCCAGTCTATGCCTTTAAGGTCTTCCCTTAGTTGCTGGAAATTTGCCCTCCTGAAGTTTAGAGTGTTGGTTGCCCCTTCACTAACACTGGTAGTAAAGCGTAATACAAAATCAATGATATTATGATCACTATTACCCAGGTTCCCCCCAACCTGTAGTTTTGATACCCTATCAGGTCTGTTGGTAAGGATAAGGTCCAGCAGTGCCCCCCCCTCTTGTTGGCTCCAGGACTAGTTGCGACAGGTAATTATCTTTTGTTATTGACAAGAACCTGCTGCCTTTGAAGAACCTGCAGGTTTCTGCCCCCCAGTCAATATCTGGGTAATTGAAGTCCCCCATGATAAGTACTTCACCATGCTTTGAAGCCGCATCCATTTCACTTATCAGCATTTCCTCTGCTGCCTCCATTATATTTGGAGCCTTATAACAAACCCCTAGTAATATTTTATTATTCTTTTTCCCTCCTCTTATCTCCACCCATAGGGACTCCACATTTGCGTTACTGATGTCATCTCGCAAGACAGGCTTGAGGCAAGAATTCACATATAAACAAACCCCTCCCCCTATTTTATTTATACGATCCTTTTTTAAAAAGACTATAACCATCTATAGTAACAGCCCAGTTATAGCTACTGTCCAGCCATGTCTCGCTGATACCCACTATATCATATTTCCGCTCCAACATCAAGAGTTCGAGTTCCTCCATTTTGTTTCTTAGGCTTTTGGCATTTGTGTACATCCTTTTTTTTATGGTTTTCCCTGTCCGTATTCCTTTTGTCCTTAATCCCCAATCTCATTCCACCCCCCCTTCCTCCCCCATGGACCATGACTCTTCCCAGCTCTCTATCTACACTGTCTATTTGCCCTGCACAAGTGTAATTGCCCTCCCCCCAGGTCTCTAGTTTGAACACTCCTCCAACCTTCTAGCCATTTTTCCCCCAAAACAGCTGCACCCTCCCCATTGAGGTGCAGCCCATCCCTACTGTAGAGCCTGTAGCCGACAGAAAAGTCAGCCCAGTTCTCCATGTACCCAAAACCCTTCTTCCTACACCAACTTTTGAGCCACTTATTTAACTCTCTGATCTCGGAGAAAACTACCTTTGAGGTCCTTGCCCTGAGCTTATGGCCTAAATCCCTGAAATCATTTTTAAGGACCTTCCACCTACCTCTTACTTTGTCATTAGTGCAATGTGGACCATGACCGCTGGTTCCTCACCAGCCCCTCCAAGTAATCCGTCAACCCGATCCGCAACATGCCGAACCCGAGCACCCGGCTAACAACACACTGTTCGGTATGCACAGTCTTTGTGACAGATTGCCCTGTGTGTTCCCCTTATAATCGAATCTCCCACTACCAGCACCTGTCTGACCTTGCCTGTCCTCCCATTACCCTTCTTACTGGAGCAGACAGTCCCCTGGTTGTTAGAGGCCACGTCTTGCTGCAGCATTGCTACCCCAGAGCTGATATCCCCCTCCTCCTCCAGCCTGGCAAACTTATTGGGGTGCACCAGATCAGGACTAGACTCCCTACAACTCTTCCCTTTACCCCGCCTTCTACATGTTACCCAACTAGCTGCCCCCTCATTCTGCACCTCCACACTTCCCTCCCCGCACCCATCTTCCCCAGAGAGTTTGTGCTCCAGGAGCAGCAAACTTCGCTCCATATTGTCAATTGCCCGCAGCCTTGAAACTTGCTCATTTAGATCCAGAATCTGGGCTTCCAGATGAGCAATTTTCACACATCCCACATAGCAGTATTCCCCCTCAAACGTTTGTTCAAGGAAAGCATACATGGCACAGGATGTACACTGTGTAGCAATGCCACTTATGGAGTCCATTGTTCTAATGGGGATTACAATAGAAATATGCACAGAAAGAAGAATTTACTGTCAAAGTAACACAAAATACAGCAGTTACCTGCTAAAGCCCCTCAAACTTAAGTCCCTTAAACGTAAGTCACACTTAAGACACTGCACACACTTCGGATCAATGCACACTCGCCACCAAGCTCCCACACTCGCTTTTCTGATGCTTTTTTTTAAAGGTTATGTGCCACAAAAATCTGCAGAGCTCACTGCAACAAGATCTGGCTGCAAACCCTCAGTAGTATACAGCCACCCCAGCCTGCCCCCAGTTGTATACAGCCTGCCCCCAGTAGTATACAGCCACTTCAGCCTGCACCCAGTAGTATACAGCCAGCCCAGAATTAAACTAAAAACTTATATACTCACCCTCCGGTGGCCACAATGTGCAGCGCTGCTTCCACGATGTCCGCACGGGTCCTCTTCTGGCTTCCGCGCTGGTCTTCTGTCTTCTGTAAGATCGTGCAGGGTGCCGCCATTGTTCTCTCCCGGGTGGCAGGCGCATAGTATGACGCGCTGCTGCTAATGTCATACTAGGCGCCGCCCGGGAGAAGAACATGGCGGCGCCCAGCACGATCTTACAGAAGACAGGCGAGGAAGCCAGAAGAGGACCCGCACGGATATCGGGGGAGCAGCATTGCGCACCGGGGCCACCAGAAGGTGAGTATATAAGTTTATTCTTTTTTGAGTCCATTTTTAAGTCCAAGTCTTGACTTGTGTGTAAGCCGAGGGGACGTTTTTCAGCACATTTTTTGCTTATAAACGAGTATCTACGGTAATATTTTCAGGAATATTGTAATGTATAATGCATAATCTTCAAATTTATTTCAAACTTCGAATTCGTTTCAAACTTAACATTTGTTTCAAACTTCAAATTAATTTCAAACTTCGTCATTGTTCCACACTGTGGCCTACCATGTAGCTGCCACTTAAAGAATTTGTCATTATGCCTCTCTCTGACTAATGCTGCTGCCTCCACTTTCACACTATGCCATTGTGCCATTCTGTGACCTACCAGGTTGCTGCCACCTCCACACTCTGTCATTGTGCCACTCTGTGGCCTACCATGTTTCTGCCACCTCCATAATTTGTCATTGTGCCACTCTGCAGCCTACTCATCCTGCTGCCAACTGACCGCTGTCTCCCTGGAATACCCTGTGATTTTCATAATGCTGTTTTCACCCCCTAAGTTGCCACTAAGTTTGGTTTTCCCCTTCAATTCATCTGTCAGAAGGAATGAAAAGCCTCAGGATTCATAGCCATAAGCAGGAGTGGATACAGATGGACACGCAAATGTTTCTACATGTATTCTCGTTTAACAGATCAGGTTCTGTCGGAATCTATGGAATCATCTGATGTCAGTGTAAAATGAGTGCACTCTTTGATGTTCTAGTGGGATCTTGTCCCTCAGCTCAGTCCTTTCGAGCTGGAACAAACGTTACCTTGTCAGGCTGCGTTCCCACTTCACTTATTTGGTGAAGTTGGCCTCTGTAAGTGCCCATGGAATTGAATAGTGAAGCGATTCTAAAAGCGGCGACTGTCATGTGTGTGTCATACTAAAACACGGCATTGTTTGAAGACCAAACCACGATCCCTATGCATATTTGAGCATGCAACAACATTCTACAACACCCTACAGACTCTCTGAAACCAGGAAATACCTGTTTTTAACATGATTCATCATGATTCCATTTGGGTCAAGTCACATTTTTTAAAAAAAATTCACCTGGAGATTGGGTCATGCCCCTGTGGCTAGCAGTGAATTGAAATTGAACGTCTAAAGATGTTGATGCAGACTTGGGACTTGTGCCCACTGACGTCTAAAGTCCACAGGGAGTTAAACTATTGCTCCAACAAATAACTTGTTTAAGCCATACTTCCGGATTTAAAGTTTCTGCAACTGGACAAACACATCCTCCACATTAAGGCCTTGCTTAAAAATAAAAACCAGGGAAAACATATCACCCATCCACAGTTAACCACTTCAGTGTCTCAAAACTGCTATTAACAAAATTTCACAGATAAAATTCCAACCTGTCTCAATCAGTCCTGGAGTTTACAAATTTGGTTGTCCTTAGATCCGACCATAAATCTTTTGAATCTTCATGGTCGGATTCCTCTCATGAATATCTTCTCTTTTCTGCACACTGTGGTGCTCTCTGCCTCCTGCCCTACCCTTCCTGCATTACAAGACTAACTTTGACACAGGCACTTCCTCCCAGAAAGCAGCAGTGTGCATGGATGTACTTTACTACCTACAGGTAAGATAAGTAGAGCTGACTGTGTGATTTATTGATTCGGTGAGGTGCTGTGTGTGAAATTGTATTTTATATCTATCTCATGAATCTGATTTCTGAAAATGTCATGGTGGTAGAGCGAGACCCAAGCTGGGTCAGAGTTTAACAATCTATATGTCACCTTGTAAACCACCTCCACATCTTCCTCCCAATAGGGTAGATATTTTGGGATGTGCTGGAGTTTTCTCTTTTAATTGCCACACCTCTTACATAGTCAACAATTAATAGTTTGTCTCTTGATAGGATGTGCTTGATAGGATGTCTGGGCTAGATTCAATATCTTGGCTCTCTGCTCAATTGAGAGGTAAATTTTCTAGTCACGCTGAGTAGATAAGGATGGACAAAGCCCTCGGTGGGTTGGTTAGAAAACTGTATGACAAAGACAATTTCCTCCAATAGTGCCCCTTTCTGTGCAGGCACTCTCAAACACTGCACAAGTCCTAGAGTATGTACAGGTGTCAAGAAGGGAACTCAGGTAGAGAGTGGTTAAGGAACCCTAATCACTGGAAGTGGCAGGTTTTCCGATGGCAATACCGAGCACCACTCAGGGTGAGCTGGTGCCGGAGCTTATTTTTAGTTAGTGTTTTAAACCGCGGTATCGCGGTTAAAAACCACTTTTTAAAATTTATATGCCGGCGCATGAGGTACGTCGCCCGCGCTTACTTGCGCGCGCTCTCATTCACTTCCTATGTAGCCGCTCGCGCATGGTAAGCGCCGATCGCGTACCTTCCCTGCACCGGCTATAAATTTAAAAAGTGTTTTAAACCGCGATACCGCGGTTAAAACACTAACTAAAATAAGCTCCGGCACCAGCTCACCCTGACTGGTGCTCGGTATTGCCATCGGAAACCTGCCACTACAAGTGGTAGGTTTCCTTTAAAGACCTTGCCAGTGGGAGGCTCTTGGTAGATCAAAGGGGCTAGCAGCGCTTTACCTCTACTACAGTCATCAAAGTGTGGCGTGACCAGCCCATCCAGCCTTTCCACAATAACTATGGGGCATGTTCTGTGCATGCTCTGTTTTTTATTTGTTATAGATTTATTTGGTTAAATATTGGGGTTCATCTTTTTTATTTTTTTAATATTTAGAATTTTTAACAAGTAGATGAGTGATATATTTTTTAAAATTACTTTTACCTCAGGGACCAATTCTTGATACATATATCGACAGGGAAGTGGCAATACCCAAAATGCATATTTTCTTACTTTACATTTTTCTCAACAGGTAGCACCCCTATTTTAGCAGCTTATAAACACAGAAAGTAGACAGCTCTGATCTCCATGTAGGGCCCAGATTAGGTTACTTCAGATCAGATGTCGGAGGTGTTCAAATGAATATGTATGAGAGCCAATTGTGTCTTACTACTACACTCAGAATGGAGTTATCTTCTTCCTGTTAAGGTTCTGTTTGGTTGGATGCCAGGTAATGACATGTAAAATATAAAAAATCCTTGCCGTCAGCAATCCCCTTATACTCAGCGTTAGGGTGTTTATTTAGCTTACTGTTAGGAAGGAGTGAGTCTACAGAACCCAACAGCCCTTGTTGGGCTAGAATAGCATTTATATTTTTTTTTTTGTTTGCTTGTGCTGGGCTTCTGTCACTAGTAGTGACAGCTAGTACCATATGTGAGAATTTTGCAGGAGCTGTGCGAACGTTATATTTAGCTCTTAGTGACCACCTATCCATCTCAAACACCTAAGTGGGACAATTTATTAGGGTTTTTTTTTTTTTAAAACTTAAATGACTTAAAACCAGTTGTTGTGTGCTGTCAGTGTAGGTTAGAACTAGCATACAAGAACCCAACCGGCTTTCTTAGGCCTACAATACGTTATATATATATAATATTTTGTTGATTTGCTTGTGGCTGGCCTTGCTGGCGACTAGTGGTGCAGCTAGAACCATATTGTGGACGAGTTTGCAGGGAGATGCGGCAACGTTTATTTAGTAGCTCTTAGTGACACACATTATTCTCAAACCCCTAAGTGGGACAATTTATTAGGGTTTGATTGAATTAGGCACAGTTTGACAATTTTTTTTTTTTTAAATAAGTCTATGTGTGTGGCTGTCAGTTCAGGTTAGAAAGCATAGCTGACAAGAACCCAACCCGTCTTTTGCTACCTACTTATATATCTATATTTTGTTTGAAGTTGCTTGTGGCTGGCCTTGCTTGGCACTAGTAGTGGCAGCTAGAACATAGTGTGACAACTTGCAGGGGACTTGCGAACGTTATATTTAGCTCGTGATAGTGACACCACATATCCATTTCAAACACCTAATTGGGGGACATTTATTAGGTTTGATTGAATTAGGCACAGTCTGACGATTTTTTTGTTTTGTTTAAAACTTAAAGTGACTTACAACCATTGTTTGTGTGCTGTCATGTAGGGTTAGAAACTATGCATACAACAACCCAACCGCTTTCTTATGCCTACATAGCGTATAGATATATATAATATATATATATATATATATATATTGTTTGATTGCCTTTGTGGCTGTGCCCTTTGCTAGTACTAGTAGTGCAGTCTAGTACCATATTGTGACGAATTGCCAAGGGAGACTTGCGAAACTTATTATTAGATCTTAGTGACCGACACGCATATACATCTAACCCTAAGTGGGACAAGTATTAGGGGTTTGATTGAATTAGCCATTCTGAACGATTTTTTTTTGTTTTCGAAAACGAAAGTGACTTAAAATCCAGTTGTTTGTGTGCTGTCCGTGTAGTTAGAAACTATGCATACAACCACCCAACCGTCTTCTTAGGCCTACAATCAGCGTTATATATTAATATATATTATATATATATATATATAATATATATATATAGTTGATTTGCTTGTGGCTGGCCTTTGCTAGTACTAGTGTGCCTCTATTACCATGATTGTGAACGGAATTTGCAGTGCGAGCTTTGCGAACGTTATATTTACTCTTAGTGACACAACACATATCCAGCTGAAACACCTAAGTGGGGACAATTTATTAGTGGGTTGATTGAATAGCACAGTCCTGACAATTTTTTTTCAAAACTTAAACTGGACTTAAAAAAAATCCATTGTTCTGCTGTCATGTAAATCGGTTAAACTAAGGCTATAAGGGACCCATCCGGCTTTCTAGGCCTACCATACGTTATATAATTTTGTTTTTTTGGTTGATTTGCTTGTGCTGGGCTGCCCCCCTTTGCTGGCACTAGTAGTGCAGCTAGTACCATATTGTGATGGATTTGCAGGGAGACTTGCGAACGTCTATTTAGCTCTTTGACAACACTATCCATACTCCAACACCTAAGTGGACATTTATTAGGGGTTTTGATTGAATTAGGCAAATCTGTGCTGCTTTTTTTGTTGTTTCAAAACTTAAAGTGACTTAAAATCCATTGTTGTGCTGTCAGTGTTAGGTTAGAAACTAGGCATACCAGAACCCACCTCTTTCTTTAGCCTACAATAGCGTATATATGATATATAATTTTGTTGATTTGCATGTGGCTGCCTTGCGCCCCTAGTAGTGTCACTAGACCATTTGTGACGAATTTGCAGGAGTCTTGCTAACGTTCTGTATAGCTCTTAGTGACACACATATCCATGGTCAACCACTAGTGGGACAATTTATTAGGGTTTTGAATTGAAATTAGGCACAGTCTGACAGTCTGCTTTTTCGTTTCTTTTTTTTTTTTTTTTTTCAAAACTAAAGTCATCAGGCACAAAATCATGTTGTGTGCTGTCAGTGTAGGTTTAAGAACTAGCCATATCATAGATAGCATCGTTTCTGAAAAACACAAAAACACAAAAAAGACAAAAAACATTTCATTTTACACGACACTTTAATATTTTTTTGAAAATTTTGAACGCACATGACCCCGAGGTCTAGGGATCAGAGGACAGGTCCGTGGCGTCCCACTACTGCAGGGTTGCAGGGGTCGTGATCCTGGGTGGGTGATACAACACCACCCTGCTGATGAGGGAGCAGGGGAAATCCGCCATAGCTATACACTCCCTAGGTAGGAAGAGGCAGTGGGGTGGGCCCACGGAGAGACCGGGGCTCATGCTGGTTCATCAGCGCAAAATGTTTCCCGAGTTAAGGGGCTCCCGTGGGCGAGGATTTCTAAGTCTGGAGGGTCTTTTAAAAAAGAAAACACCGGATTACCGAACAGAGACTGTGGTGCTGCAAACCTGTGCCAACACCATGGATCCTCAGGGGTTTCCATCCACTACCTAACCGAGCTTTAACCACCACCGTATTCGCAGGGCATATAAATCTAAACACCCCATCAGATGGCACCAATCAAGGCCGTTCACCCCCCCACCTCCGGCCAGGCCCATCCACCCTTTCTCGCTCCTTCCCCTGTGTCCACCCTGCTGCCTCTGCTAGTTAGGTCCACCCTCCCCAGGACCCCGGCCCCCGACCTCAAACACCAGATCCCGTTTGTAACCACATAAAAACCTTTTCCCGTCCCACGATCCCTCCCTCCCAGCCCCACCAAGCAAAAAACCCCACCAATGTCTCCATTGTCTTCGCATACTTTCAGGTGTTAGCCCTACCCTCTCCCCCGACCCCCCCTACGTGCAGGAGCCCATATGTAAGTACGTTTCTCCACGATAAGGCAGGGCCCCGAGCAGTCCACCCACGCCCACGCCCTCAATTTCCACATCTCCCACTTCTTAGCCTTTCTCAACCTCATTGCCTACCGCCGCCCCTGCCGCCCCTCTCTTTCGGTCCCATCAAAAACCACGTAAACACATTTCCCGATGTGCCATCCCAGGCCCTGCACCATCCACTTGTCATGACACATCCATATCCGGGCCCTGACCAACAAAACAGTTCTGGAAGTCCCCCCCCCTGAAACCCCACCACCAACAGTACACGTTGGCTAGTGCTGCCGGTCAGGGCACTATGGTGGTCTCTGACGGCACATGGGTTAAAACTTTGGTGAGGCTGGGACCTAGTCTGACCTGGGCCTGTCATATACTGAATCGACTGACTACTTACTTACTACGCGCCTAAGGATACGTAGCCACGCTCTATTTCTGGTCCTTACACTCTTTCCATCTCTCAGGCTACTACTCGCCCCTCCCACGCCACCCTCCACCCACCCATCCTCACCTCCTCCTCGACCCTCCTCCACTTACACCCCCCCTCCCCTGAAACCGATATGCATGCACCATCATCGGTACGCTAGGCAACATCAGCATGTGCCATCGCCGTAGCGACAGCAGGGGTGTCTCAAACTGCTGATCAGACTAGGCTGATAAAAAGGCACACACCCCCAGCACTCTACATGGGCATCACGGTCGACTGGATCCGGTGCTGCAACCGGCTTAAACCTGAATCCAGAGGCAATGGTGTTGTTGTGACACACGGCCTGTCCCTTGGTGGCGTCCGCGCTCTTGCAAAATCTCCGGCAACCCGGCAACTGACACATGTGCCATGCCTGGCCCATGTTAAATCTCATAGTTCACAGGGGTTCCTCAGGACATACCCCCAATCCTGTCTGATTTGCTCACAGGTTCGCCGCATCTGTTCTGCATTCAGGAGTCCCACCGCACGAATCTGCCACGCTCCAGCGGCAGCGACGCCTCCAACTGTCTGCCTACTCACTCCCGCGTCACCACCATGTTTGTCGACATGCCGCACACGAGGTATGAACTCAACATTAACCATGTTATCCTGATTTACCAGCAATGCAGAGCGATTGTAACTCCAAAGTGTCACTCTCACCAGAACTGAGTCAGTCAGTCAGCTCTCCTCAAATCTACAAAGAGGTGACGGTGATTTCTGATATCTGTCAGCGGCTGAGTAACTTTAGAGTCAACACAGATGGTCAGCGGCGATGGCCGCCATCAACATCCATCGACCTACCACCCCCACGGCCTCGACCGCCGTGCTTGGCCTGTTGAAAACTCTCGGGTCAGCATGAGTCGGGAAAGCTTGCACTCGTCACGAAACAGAGAACAAGATAGAACGACCGGGGAAAGAAGAATTCCCTTGTTTAAGCCAAATCCCCCTCAGGGCTGTCTTCTTCCTGTTAAGGTTCTGTTTGGTTGGATGCCAGGTAATGACAAGGCTTTTAAATTATGTTGGCACATACACCATACACATGCACAACTTTTGGAAACAAAGGCCTGTACACAGCAAAAGCAACTTATGGTTTTCAAATTTTTTCTGCTGGCTGTATGGTACATTACTACTAGAGATGAGCGAACACTCGTCCGAGCTTGATGCTCATTCGAGCATTAGCGTACTCGTAACTGCTCGTTGCTCAGACGAATACTTCGCCAGCTCGAGAAAATGGCATCTCTCGCCGTTTTGATTTTTGGCGGCCAGAAACAGAGCCAATCACAAGCCAGGAGACTTTGCACTCCACCCAGCATGATGTGGTACCCTTACACGTCAATAGCAGTGGTTGGCTGGCCTGATCAGGCCCGTTGCTTGGCCTGTTGAAAAACTCTCTGGTCAGCATGAAGTCAGAAGCTTTGCGCTCATCACAAGAGACGCGGGAAGAAGATTCCCTTGCTGATATTCAAAGCACCCTCAGGTCTGTTTCTCAGCGCATATCGGAGGAGGTGGATGAAGAGGAAGAGGAGGAGAATGTTGGCGAGACAAAAGAGGGGAGCATTGCTCAGTCCTTCACTGTTCAGCGTCTATGGGCAGAAGAAGAGTTGTTGGAGGAGTTGGAGGAGGAGGGAATGGACAGACAGGCCAGTGAGGGGAGTGAATTCTTGCGCGTTGGGACTCTGGCGCATATGGCAGATGTCATGCTAGGCTGCCTATCCCGTGACCCTCGCATTCAAAGAATTTATTCCAGCACCGATTACTGGGTATTCACTCTCCTGGACCCACGGTACAAGCGAAATCTTTCCACTCTCATCCCTGGAGAGGAAAGGAGTGAGAGAATGCATGAATACCAGCAGGCCCTGGTGCACAAGCTGAAACAGTATTTCCCTTCTGACAGCACTAGCGGCAGAGGGTGTACTTTTGCGGGACAAGTAGCGAGGGAGAGTAGGCGAGCAGGCAGCTTGTCCAACACTGGCAGGGGTACGCTTTACAAGGCCACCTACCCGGTCCTCTGTTTTAAACAATTTTTGTGAGTGCCACATACAGGCACTCAATCTATTTAATTTTTCTGGAGGACCACCTACCTGCTTCTCTGGTTTGAAAACTTTTTTGGACTGCCACATACAGGCACTATCCAAATTTAATTGTCTCCAACAGGGGCTTGGACAGGCGAAATCTCGCCTGGCAGTGGACCGCCAGCTCCATCCCAAGATTAGGTAGCCTCAGAGGCATCCATACATACTACCCCTGCTGTTTCCTGTCCATTTCGCCTCCACGATCCTCAACAGCGTCCACCAATGTCTCCATGCGCAACTTTCAACTCTCTATACCCCAGACGCTGGACCCCGAGAGGATATACAGCACATCATCAGCTTATCAAACGAGCTGTGTCAGGCAGAATTTTCGTGTGTTTCACCAGATACATAATGGAACTTGGCGCATCTGTCGCCTCCGTGCTGGAGACCTGAAGTTGCAATCATAGCAACGCAATATGGATGCCCCATACTGTCACTCTTAATCATGGAAGTCGTCTCCATGGCTGCCTCCACATGTCATCCCCTTATCAAACGAGCTGTGTGAGGCTCATTTTTCGGGAGTTTCACCAGATACGTTATGGAACTTGGTCACTATGTCGCCACCATGCTGTTTTATCGACTAAATATACCGTCAACCTTTTGTTCACATAGGAAATCATTTTAGCGCTTCTTGCTCACCTCCTTTGGTTCCTCTCTGCCACCCATTGGTTTGAAGCCTGAGTCCAATTACGGTATGTCGCCATGACACTCTCTAGCGTGCCGCTGCTGCCGCTGCCTCTGTATGCCGTCTTCTATAGTGTCAGGGTCAATTATTGGATGTTTTAGATGCTATCTAGCCTCAGTCGGTCACTCTGTCATCGCCACGCTGTTGCCCATAATTTTGGCATAATGGTGCGATTAAGCAGCCTCAGAGGCATCCATGCATGCTGCCCCTGCTGTTTCCTGTCCATTTCCGTGGTGTTTCCATCATTTTCTGAGGTTTCCAGGTGTTTGGCCAAGCTTTCCTGTGCAGACCCTTGGTCCCCTTGAAAAATGCTCGAGTCTCCCATTAACTTCAATGGGGTTCGTTATTCGAGACGAGCACTCGAGCATTGGGAAAAGTTTGTCTCGAATAACGAGCACCCGAGCATTTTAGTGCTCGCTCATCTCTAATTACTACCTGAACCCCCCCCCCCCCAGTCCAGCAGTGGTAGAAATTGCATTGTGTTACAATTTAAACAAAATAAACAAATCTGTATCTGTAGGAACCATTAAAATACAGTGTATCCAGAATTCATTACACTATATATAATACATTATAACACTTCTGAAATATTGAGCTCTTTTATATCTTTTACAGCACACACACAAAAAAAAAATCAAATGTCATATATAATTTCCAAGCTGCATGTGCTTAATAAAATTCATATACATGTTATTATCCCCAATGCTTAATATATATCATTGCATATAACTTTTATATCCCTTGCATGGAACCAAACATGTATTGATTATCATCTAAAATTAATAAATTTACATTTTTCCAATGAATTATGCTATTAGGTGAAAAGGATCGTGCTATCTTGCATGGAATTATTCATGTTCTCTGACATCAGCTTGGCATTTTGTAATAATGGCATGTCCAGATAGAATTGATGATACCTCCTCCTCTATAACTGAATATGAATTCATAGATTTTAGCATCCCCAGTAAATAGGACACTTGAGTCCCATATTTGAATTCACCAACATTTCTATGACAGATTTAGATAAAACGGTCTTCAAGAAGTGATTGTCATTAGATGCAGAAAAGAACTCCATCTCTTTAACACATAACTACTGTGCCATTTCATTGCAATTCTGTTCAAATTTCAAACATTCCTAGTTAACATAATCAAGTGGCATGAAATGTCCTTTAAAAATGGCAAGTATACAGCATCATCTCAATTGGTACTTAGCAGTGGTTCTTCTCTTCCAAAATGCACAATAGCTTTCAGCAGGGAGTTTTTAAGCATTATGCTTTGAGTGCATATGATCAATCAGTATAAATCTAGACACTAAACCTACAAACTCCAATTACATATAAAGTAGAATGACTTTGTTCATTTACTGTGTATAAGCCATATCTCGGTCCTGGAAATGATAAAAATTATATTGTACTATTTGATATATATTATTATATATATTATGTCTGACTAATTATTTTAAGGGACCTTTAAGTAACACAGGTAAATGTCTTTATTTTTACAATGTTTATCAGATAATATAAGTAATATTACATTTTAATAGTTATAGCAATGCCAATTTGGATTATTTATGATTACTCTTCTATTTACAGTATGCGCATTGATGTAGCTATAAGGGTTCCAGTGCTTGCTGTTTCCATTGCCCCATACCTATAATCTGGGGGTCCTGCAGTTTAACTAGTAAACTCTTTCCACCCTTTTTACATCGAAATTTATGATATCCAAGATGTTTGACATGTTCCTGTTCATGTTAAATACTCATTTCCCTTTTAATGCTAAAAGTAGGAGTATGTCAGTATACAGCCAGTAAAGAAGTCTAAGGTTTTACTCAATTCCCTACTCTACAATCGGAGAAGACATCACTTCCTGTGTATTCTGCACTATTATCTAAATATTATGTAACTGTATTACAGGCAATACTAAAACTTAGGGCTGAGCTGCTGTATCTGAGCTGATACTGTTTGGGAAAGAAAAAGATAGGGAGAAAGGGCATAACATATACATTGGCTGGTGCCCCTAATTTTTTATAACCTTAGCAATAAACCTGGCTGTTTTTTAAATGGTGTGGACTGGACTTTAAAAAATATATATATATTCAGCCTAGGGGGACTATAAATCATTAAAAATGAATCCATACCCTACCAGCCCTACTATTGTCCATCACCACTGTCCATCACCACTGGCATCATTGCCATGCCCCTGTTTGTTTACAGAGGCAGGCACACCCATCCGTCATGCCTTGCGTCAGATAAGGCATTGCATTCAATGTGTATCAGGTGTGCAGAAGTAGTCTGACAGGATTGCTTGCCTCTATAAACAGATAGGGGCACGGCATTGATGGGTGAGAGTGTTTTTTACTGCCCACCCCCTCTCCCACCCAAGCTGGATAAATAGTATTTTTTTAAACCTGGACAATCCCTTTAAAGAATCTTTAATTAGGTCAAGGGAGAAATGTCATATGACAGCTTATGGTCATTTAATACATTTACATCCTTTCAATGCCACCCCTCCAGAACTGTGCTACAACTATTACAACTATAACTACTCCTGAAGCCAATGTGCATGTGCAGGAAATTTTTTCATGCTTTTTGATAGCAAAAGAGATAACGGAACCTGCCGAGCCAACCTGAACTGAACATATGATAAGAACATAATATATGGAGGGTGGCTACAAAACTTACCAGTCAGAGCCCTGAAATTTTTAACTATCTGTTACACTGGATGAGAGGAAAAGAGAAGGAATTTCTTTATTTATTTTTTTACTTCTTCCCATGCAAGTGCCTAGAAATTCACAGATTCTAGACTTCCACAATCTAGGTAATATTTAGGGTCGACCCTTAGAATCAATTTCAATGGTGCGGCCTTGGTCCCCCAGTCTGACACTGGTCGTGTATGTCATTGGGTATGACTACAGAAAGGTCATTAAGATGAGAACTACAATGATGACACTTTTGTCATCACTGGATCACAAGCTTGTAGGGAGCTCTGGAATTGCAGCTCTGGAACATCAATAGATGAATCAGGTGAGTAATCAATATTTTCTTATTTATTGCATTTATACTCTAAATAAAATAAAATTTAAAAGTAAATGAAGTGTTTAATATTAAATTCTAACTTTCCATATGTAATAATAATAATCTCTATCTATATAGCACCATCATATTCTTTAATATAATGTTAAATATTATTAATATAATCAATAATGTTTGATAAAGAATCTGGTTCACTTTATTCCTAATTCCCCCTAAAAAGTTCAAGCGGCAGTAGAAACTTTTTGACAGTACATTGTGTCTCACTAAATATACTTGTGGTTAGAGATGTGTCTTTCCTTACCATTCTTCTCAGTCCAAGCTATTTAGAACAAATGCAAAGCATTTAGAAAAAAAATGATTTTGCAAAATTAAATCTGGTCCACGATTACTGGGAGCAGTCACCCCATACCCAATAACCTTCATCCTCATCAATAGCTGCTTACAGAAGTCGTTACCAGAGTGGGGAGGAGGAAGTGGATATCTTCATTCTCTTTGAAGTGCCCAAGCCAACTTATTGCACCTGTGTCATGTGTCATGCGAGTTCAGCGCATCAGACTTGCAAGTGTTTAAGGGGCCTAAACAAGCCTAAAAATCTAAGCCTAAACTGTAAGGTACTGTAAAAGGATGCTGCAGTAATGTGTGAGATCTTCCATATTTGATTGTTGAAATGAGATCACTATTAAGGAAACTGTAGACAATAAAATATTTGAATGTATAATATGCATATGCTCTTCAAAACACAGAGTAATATTTTCAGAAGACTATCTCTTAGAGAAGACCACTCCTCTTCCATAGCATTTAATTCTTCAACTGATTTTTAAGATCCCCAATATTCTGTGTGCTTCGGAAGACAATACAATTAAACATCACAAACTTTTTGTAGCATTTTTGAACGGTCATCTCAAAGACAAATTTCCTTTGCATCTACACATTTAGGGCAATCCAGGTTTCATTCCAACCCTTTGCGTTTAAAACTGACCAAGGTCATTTCCCATACTGTATCTATTGGTTTTGACAAAATATAGATAAGCAGGAAGTAAAGTAATTGCTGCAAACACTGATTTACAAATTTTAATCCTTCACCTTTACACTATCTGTATTTCTGGTGTTGTATTTTCTAACGTCTTTTAGTCATCAGTAATGCTTTAAAGAAAATTACATTATAAAGTGTTTTCTTGTGCATTATTAAGAATCAGCCTTAATTCTTTTTCATAAATAATATCCCACAGACCTCTGACATTCAATACATGAAGTGTTCGGTTCAAGAGATTAAGGGCAATGACAGCCATCTATCTCACTTTTATTTCCATCTCAATGCAACCTTACATTACTATACATCTGTTTTGTTGATTCACAAGAGCACTTCACATGCTATACAGTTGATTTTGACAAGTGCTACAATTTAAACTGCTAGATAATTCTCACCAAGATGATTTCAATAGAGATATTATAATTTAGAGCCATGCTACCTTTCTTTAGGATCAGAAATTACATCTAATATACTGAGCACTTCAAAATCATAATTGTATTTTATAATTTAACAATTGTAGTCAATGCAGGAATTTTTCATGTTACCCAGATAACCATTATTGAAAACAGAATATATTATATGTGTATTCAGTATAAGAAAAATTCTCAAATAACAGTCTTAAAAGAACATTTTCAGATCGTCCTGACTTGGTATCCGAGAAGACCATTTTATGCCCTACACCTAATAGGTTTTATATTTGTTCTTTTTTCTTTTTTAACATGTTTAAGTAGATTTAGATGCTCTGTGTATGTAGGAGCTTTAGCAATATCGGACTCTGGTCTAAAGCAGACGGAAAGTAGTTTCTAAGATGTCTCTTATACAAACTGCAAGCAAAATGAAATAATGCTCCTTTTTTGTTCTCACAAGCAAGGAGAATAGCAGCAGCAGAGGCCATTGTACAGTTGTAATGACCAGTGTTGCTGTGAATCTAGTTGCAGCGTGAGAAGAAAAAGCTTTATTAAAACCAATTGTCTACCTTCTTCCTTTTTAGTTAGCAAACTATTTTGCTTGCTCCCCTGTAAAGTCTTCTATTGGCCACAGCTCTATATGTGCAACAATGACTTCACATGAACAACTCTAATAATTAATAAAATAATGCAAATGCAAAGTATTTATTTTATTGGCTTTTATAGTATACTGTATGTTGTTGCAGGTCAATGTATATATACCATATTTTTTTTTTAACTATAAGATGCACTTTTTTGAAAAAAGAGTCTTACTAAAAAAATCTTACAGTCTATAAACAAGAGGATGCATAGCTGCCAAACCCTCCTGACCAGTGGTGTAAAAAGACTTCAGTGGGCCCCCAATGCAAACTTAGGATCAGGGCCCTGCTGTCGAACCTCATCCCACACATTATACATCAAAATCCTCATATATCATACTGTATATACACTCCCCAGACACATGCACACATACACTATATTGTATCACACACACACACACACATGAAAGTTCTTTTTTTCTGGCCATTGTGAGATTTTCATAGCTCAAGGTAAGTCAGTTTTATAGCTTCTCTAATCAGCCAAACAGTTTTCAATTGTGCTAGCATACATGAACATGGGTTTTCTAAACATCCATTAGCCTTCTTATACAGTTAGCAAACACAATGTACTAAAAACCATGTACTTGCAGCTAGAATAGTCAATGTATATAGTATATTTATGATTCATTTAATGTTAAAAATTTAATGTGCTTTTCTTTCAAAAATAAGGACCTTTTTAAGTGACCCCAAACCTCAAAGTGACCGTCTAAGTGACCCTCAAATATAGTTTCACATAAGTATATATACTTAGTATGACCAAGTGATTTTGGCCCACCAGAAAAATCATGCTGTGGGCCAACCCTCCTTTAGCTTATAGAAAACAGACTCAAGTAGCTTCAAAATTAGGTTGTCATTTGCTGTACCTCTGAGATCCAGTACTGGGTTCGAGCCTGGACCCACTGGAGGATATTCTGGTACTCTGTAGGGTCAGTCTGACACTGTATATACCCACACACTATATACAAGACCCACCTTTAAAATATTGAAAGTTTCATAGCAGTGACCAGCTGGAAATATACTGCACATTACTATGTAGTGCAAAAAATCCAGGGTCAACTGCAGGGCTGCCATAAGGCAGATCACAGTAATCAGTAGTTGCTTACTGTATAAATCAAT
This sequence comes from Engystomops pustulosus, assembly GCA_019512145.1. NCBI lineage: Eukaryota > Metazoa > Chordata > Amphibia > Anura > Leptodactylidae > Engystomops > Engystomops pustulosus. The sequence continues at coordinate 120,282,433 of CM033644.1, read as the reverse complement.
TGTTGCTCTTGGTAATTGGTTGCAGTGTCATATTTCCAAAATAGATCTTCACATCAAGAAACAAAGTGGTCTACCGAAGATACTAGAGCTGCTATATGCCGCACCATAAATCCCAGACGGAATAATATACT
>CM033644.1:120242302-120277302 GCA_019512145.1 Engystomops pustulosus | reverse complement strand
CGTGACATGGTTCACAGTAACACTTGTGACAGTTAGCTTACATTGGTGCATTTATTTCCTTTCTTTCTTTTTTCTCCTTTGTTGAGATCATTGGAATAAGACTTGGCTAAATGGTGGCCAAAATTGCTTTATTACTTTTGCGCCCTACCAATCTCAGTGCCAAAATGGATTCTAGAAGCTTTTCAGTTTAAGCATTTTTATTTTGTGTGGGGTTCTGAAGGACCTTGATGTCCCTGAAGGAGGGCCTCTGGGAGATATTGGGGTCTTCTCTCTGCTATGGTATTGACTTGCATGAGCACACCTAATGCACGAGGGGTAATATTTTACCCCTATGTTTAGTCCAATTTTTTTTTAGTCTCCACCTTTTTCCTTATATGGGAGCTATAGAGATTGATTTTGTGAGAAATTTAGACTTTAAGACTGGGTCAAAGATTTTCTCCAATTTAGCTAAAACTTCCATTATCTATTCTTTCCTGGAGGTGGCTAAAATATTCTCCATGATGCTACTCTTCGACTTCATAAAATTGTATCTGCTCGCTTTCCATTTATGGAGCAAGCCATACTGCTCATCTTTAGCTTTCAGTCCCCAAAATCCACTAAATGCTTGATTATGAATATTTTTTAGTATTCAAGATCACAATTGTCCATTCAAATTAGTTTCAATTGTGTCAAACCCATGTTGGATTATGGTTTAAGACATATTCTCTAGTATCTTGATGGCCAACATGTGGTTTTTTGAGGCCACATGGGACCCTTGGATCTGATATGTTGGTTGTCGGTAGCATTTGTAAGCATTTTTTGGGTAGTTACTGCAAGCTCTAGATCTAGATCAAGACTAAGGCTTTTTAGCCAAAACGTGTAGATCAGAACCTATTGTGTTTTACCCAATGTACGTCTATGCTGTATGCTGAATAAAGAAAAGTTGATTTTATAAAGACCAAGGAGCCTGCACTGGAGTTTTCTTCCGTTTTCTTCTTTGCAAGCTTTTCATGATCCAGAGTTTAAGTGAGTTGAGTCAAACTTTACATGTGTCCCTGTAAAGCACACATCCGTGCAGACATGCAATTCATTTATTAATGTTTTTCCCACAAAGAAAATGTATCCTTCTAGTCAAAGCAAAGCAAAGCAAAGCATATGAGACAAGTTCTAGATTGGTCAGGACTGATAAATTGGACAAAAACAATCACAGGTATGGTATTCCTTGGTTTCTTGTTTGAGTATGGTGCTTGAAGGATAAGAGAACACACTAGGAGCACTGTAGTTTAGTAGAGTCAAAAGCAAATGCTTCTACATGGTGGATATTGGGCTGTTCTCCTTTGAAGCCTACGGTACTTAAAGCACGAGAGTAGCTGGTGAAATTCTCCTGTACATTGATGGTCAGCAACAAATAGATTACATATGCAGTAAATAAGTAAGCCCATCAATCTCAACTGGCAGCTGAACACCCTATACAGATTGATGTCACAAGTCTCCAAATATCTGCAAGTCACAGCTTCATTACCTCTTTTACTGGAATATGGGCTACACCATGGGGAAAAACTGTTTCAGAACACTCAGAACATTCAGAACTCTATGATGACTCTAATTTCATGAATTTAAACCTAATATGTATTTCTGTTTTTTTCTTGTTTTTAAACATTTTTTATGAGTTTTTATTAAACTTTTACATATAAAGAGTTTTTACTATATGATTGTACCCCCTTGAGAAATGGCAGTGCCTTTATAATCATCATAGAGCAGCGCACCTAGGATCCACCTGTGATCTTTTTCTTCCTTATTAACTTATTGCTGAACTTGGAAAACTACAGCAGTCCTATGGAGGGCCAGTGCACAAGCACATTAATAATAATAATTCCTTTATTTATGTAGCGCACACAGATTATGCAGCACTACACAGAGCTTGCCAGATCAGTCACCACTATATGGAGGTACATGTTATTTCTGTGTGTCCTGTGTGGATTACATCACAAAGTTTGAGAAAGTGTGGTCACGGGTATAAAACGGTCTGTCCTTTGTGGCAATGACCATGTAATGCTGCCTCCTTGAATAAAGAAAACACAGCAAACTTTGGTGACCACTACTATCTCTGCCTGTTTGTCAGGGTTCTGGGTCTGTGGACCACCGTGGGAGATGGTACTAGGCGACACCTGGGACCAGAGTCTAAGTGGCACCTGGTCTTCACCAGAGCCCGCCGCAATGCTGGATGGTCTTGCTGCGGTGGGTCACCACCAGGTCGTTCCACAGGAGCGACTAGCCCACAGTTGCAGTCAAGGTAGTAATGCAGAGAGAGTCCGAGCCCAGGAAGGCAGCAGGAGAACAGTGTTGGAAGGAACACAGGAACTCATGGCAGGAACACAGGAGCTGGCACACGGAACAGAAATACAGGAACAGGATAATGGGAACACCGGAGACACAGGAACACAGGAACAGGGTAACAGGAACACTGAAGAGACAGGAGGGCTTTCACTTCACAGGAAATGGCTGAAGATCTGGCGGGGCATGATGGAAGCCTCCGGATTACATAGCAGAGCCGGGTTGACCAGCCCTAATTACGCTGGCCCGCTTGAACATTGCGGGTTGAACGCGTGCAGGCTAGTCGGCACCAGCGCTGAAGCCTGGAGAGGTAAGTGTGAGCCTGGGGATGGGGCAGCACCACACAAAAGGGCACGTGTGTTTCGGATCGCGGGGGCACCTGTGGCACTGTTGACTGAACATTGGTGGGAATTTATCAGTGCTTCTATGCCAGTTATAAATATATTTCTGGGTACATAACCTCTACGACATATGGGCATGGAGGGATGTGGCCACTGCCGGAGTGGGCCAACATGGGGTGGTTCTGCCTTGTGCTTGGGTACTTTTGTTACATTTGTTTGCAGCTTTTCGCAAAACTACACCAGGTCGGACTGGGAGTAGTTTTGCCCGGTGGTGCCTCCACCCGACAGGTAAATCAAGAGACCTATGATCGCCAGTGTGTGATAAATTCCCCCCATTATCACTATCCTTTTTTGTAAACCAAGTCATTGGAGCTTTTCTACATATCATCAGTAACTGTGATAGGAGTTTTATCCCCTATGGAGAGCTTCCATGACATGATTAATACACAGTGGGTCACTATCAAATCAAATGACACAACAAAAAGAAAAAGGAATCCAAGAGACAGACAAGAATAACTAACTGGGGTAATATACAGATTAGGTGGATAATTGCTGCTGTTAGTGAGACTCTGCACAAAGCTAAACATTCAGGTTAACCACATGTATTATAACTTTAAGTACCAAAAGGTTTTCAGATAACTAGGTTTTTTCTTAGGTTGCAGATAAAGCTTGTCATGACGATATGACAACACAATTGAATTGGCACAATCAACCTGACAGGAAACATAATAGGAAATACTGTAACTGGCAACAGCTCCAGTTGGGAATTTTAGTATTTCCTGTGCTGCTCATCAGGTGGCTTATTCTTTTGCTCTTCACATGTCACTGCAAGCACTGGCTTCCATATCTTCACAGGCAGTATAACAATGCATGATAACACCTCTATTGTAAAGCGAGATGAAGCACTATGGAAAATGGACGATGAAACAGTTCACCTTCTCCTTACTCCTGCAAAGTGGCCTTTTCATGTGCACAGGGTAAGAAGAATACTGTAAATCAAATATCTAGAGCAGGGCAGTAGTTCTAGAAAGATGGCTACCCCATGATTATATACTTAAAATACAGTATACAAATATTTCATGTACTGTAAATATGTTTCAGTGTCTAGTTTTAGTTAGTAAAAATATTAATGATATGTTCCCTTTAAATTTGTTGGGATTATCTTTATATTAGATATTGAATGGCTATCGGATTGCCAGGGGTATGGCAACTACCACCTCTGCTGTTACAATTTCAGACCACAAGGTTTGATAAGCATTGCTTTTTAACTCTATACCATGCATAGCACCATGTTTTGTATAGTGGTTGGACATGGTTTTTAAGCTCAGCCCATGTACTTTGATGAGACTAAGCTGCATAAAGTTAAATAGACTGGTCTGTATAGTGAGAACTGTGCTTACTGAAGGGCCACAATTGCTGGTCTAATAGAATACTGTGTGCAACATCTGTTAATCCACAATCTTCAGGATCAATGATCAATAATAAAAATTTTGGAAAACCGCTACAAGTCATATATATCTAACTTCACATAAATTTGCTTTGATATAGACATGCCTTTAAACTTTATCAATATCCTTTCAGTCACACTGGAAAAATATTCAAGTTTAATACAAACTACTCCACCGACCCATCTATCACCTTATCCAATTTTTTAAGTATCCCTAGTGCACATTCCGGTCCCAAAACAAACTGCACAATAAAGCATAGCACCAGCTAACACTGTGTCATAAAACATTTGAAATAACTTCTTACATACATCAAACAAAAGTTATTTCACTTTTTATTATTTCAAATTTTATTAATTATAAACATGTAAATAAAACATATATTTACAGTATTGGTAACATTTATTCTCATTAATAATGACACTCCAGATAGAATTCTAATTTTTTATGGTAACATGTGGATTGGCATATTCAAATCTCAGTTTATTTTTGGACAACTTCTGCCAAGGTAAAAAATGCACCTGACAGAAAAAAATGTCAATTAATTTTTTGTTAATAATTTAAATCGGTGATATAGTTCGGGTTTCTGCACATGGATTGTATTTATTTTGAAATTTCTATGCAAAATAGTGATAAGACTGAAAATATAATGTTTAACATTTATTTAAAGCCTCGATGACAGTTGTTTTGCATTGCAATATATCAAGTTGACATTAACTGAATGAGGCAGTTTAGTGACAGACACTAGCAATGTCAGAATTTACATTACGGCACACACAGATTCTATGGAAACGTACTATTAGCACTCACTACAAGCAATGATGAGTAATGAGATAAAAATTGACAATGTCAATAGTCATAAGCTCTTGCAATCAGAAATAATGAACGGTTTGTGCAGATTTGTGCGTAGATATTAATAAGGATAGACAATATACAATTCTGTTAAACTTAAAGTATTTTAATTAGCTGTAATTAAAAATAAATATAATATCTCAAGAAAAATCTCTTTGACAGCTAATCTTGATAGCCAACCAGTAGTGTCCCAAATGAAGGGGTTCAGTCATTGTCAATAAATTCTCTGTCTCTTAAGCTGGCTATACAAATGAACACTGTACATTTTGTCTCCCTGTGAGAGTCATACTTATGTCCAATCATAGTTAAAAAGTCATTGGGTGACAAAGAGATGACTTTTATTTCAGGTTGGCTGCAGATTGGAAATATAGAAATTTTAACGTTTTTAGAGTTTAGAAGTGAAACTTCTAATTTAGACATAGTGAGATGAATGAGATTAACCCCTTATGACCGCCCATTGTAAATATATTCTGGGTGGTCATAAAGGGGAGTATACAGAGGGTTCATGGATTGAGCCCTCTCCATATGCTGCGGGTGTCGACTGACTGTGATCGCAGACGTTAACCTGTTAGGTGACACGGTCAAACCAGATAGAGTTGTATTGTAGACATGGTCAAACCCCCCTTCAGGGTTCAAGTATCCTAGGGGTATCCTAGGGGAGCTGACATCATAGTAAAACAAAATTTTAAAAAAGCATTAATGTCCCCAAGCCTGCACACTCGCTGCATCTGGCGACTTTTTTATTTTTATCCCAGGCAGGGCCGGGCATTGAAATAATCGCTGTATTACACCTTGCTGTGCAAGAGCAGCGACGGGGCTATCATACACCGGGGTATGAGCGCCGGCATATGATAAATATCCCCCATACTCTCAAGTACACTCAATCACACTCAAAAAAAAGTGTGAAGTGAGGTAAACAAAGGTGTTTTAAAAAAAAACTGTAACTCAACTTTTTATATTTACAATGACAAGTATAAACTAGTTTATAAACTAGTTATAAATGGGCATCCCCACTCACACGGCTCCCAGTAGCCAAGTCATATAACCCACACTAGCTAATAGTTTTGCAGCTACCAGAATCCAAGAAGTCACAGAAGTCACCCCCCTATCCTTATTAGCCAATAGTCACACAGCCCCCAGTAGCCAATTGTCATGCTGCCCCCAGTAGCCAATAGTTATACACCCTCCTGTAGCCAATAGTAAGAAAGCCCCCAAATCCCAATAAATACTATGCAACCGTAGAGTGAAAGACAGGTTGTATATGAACTTGTACACAAAGCTAATCCCTACCTAGAGGTATATGGAAATATACAGTAAATCCAAATAAAAGAGTGCAATGGTCCAATAGCTCAATGGAAAGGGAGCGTTTTGGATAAATTTGAGGAATGTCCTAATTACAGAGCACAAGAGTATTTCAAACCCAAAAATTGACATATTACTGTAAATACTGCAAGTGAAATGTAAATGCCGGTAGTGCATGTGCACTTTGTTCTTGGATTTGTGGCCTGTAGTGAGGTCATTGATTGATCTATTGCTGTGACATCTGGGAGTCTCTCTGATACTTCCAGGCCGTCATTTGATATGATCTATAACCATATTTCGTTGACAGACTGTTACAGATCAGTGGGAAATGCCACATATACAACAATAAGTAGTTTTTGATATAAACAAAGCAATATGTTTCAGTCCCCATCTGGTGTCTCACAACCATTTAAAGTATAAAAATATACTACCGTATCTCTACAGTAGGTTCAACGCTGGTAAGAAATACTATAGGTTTTGTTTTATATAAGGCGCTATATATTCTGCAGTGCTGTACAGATCATGCATTGGTACAGGTACCCAAAAAAATAAGACATTGCAAAAGTTAGTACATAAATCAATAATGAAACAAATTGGGTGAGGAGGGCCCCTGCTCATCAGAGCTTTACAATCTATGAGGATAAGCAGGGAAACATAAGTTACTTGTACGATGGGTCCAGCCATTGGTTGGGGATAAAATAATTATAGTAAATATTAACATATGCTGATAACACATCACCATCCGACTATTGATATGTACTCGAAAACCAGGATGCATCATTCTGCAAGAAACCTCTTTTAGTATTATCAAGTGCATGAGGAAATTATAGAACAGGAGGATACAATCGTGGAGTGTAATGCAGTTATTGGGAATTTGATCAAGATGGGTTCATGCTTTGAAATTATTGGTAGTTAAGTAGTCGTTTGGATATGGACGTTAATCGTTTAAGTACAATTGCCAAACAATATGTGCAAGCTCATGAGAATTCCTGGATCAGTCCATGAAAAAAAAAACTTCCTTTTTTGCACCTTCCCCCTGGGACCCAGGTGCATATTTGCACCTAAAAAGTCACAAAAAATGGCTAAAAGCCGTCACAGACCATCTGGAAATTTAAGATCCCTGAGCCGCACGTGCACAAGGTGCACTGGGGTCCCTTGAAAGAGCGCCAACAAAAGAAGTCGCAAAAACTAGAAAAGCGCAAAAAAAAAGGACATTTGCCTACTGAAACGATAGATCATGTGCCCCTATGTGCACAAGAAGTTAGTTTCTTAATTAATTCCCGTGGAGTCTTAAGTGCCAGTGACTACCTGTCACATAACACTCATAACGCTCTGTGTCAGTAGTATTTAATGGGTTCATGTGGCCCAGTGGTAGAGAAATACTTGTTTTTTGCAAATAACATTTTACTTCCGGTAATGTCCTCTCTGATGTTGATCCCTAATCTGCACAGAACCTTAGATGTCTTTTCTTTGGTTTATGGCTTATTAATTCTAAATCAGAAGCCTTAAACATTTCCCTTCTCATGTCTGCTATGAAATTGCTGGTCTTAATTGTTGAATTTCAGTAAAGATAAGCTGGTGTCAGGGTCGGTGGTGGTGGACAAACTAAACCACCGTGAGCGATGATGTAAGCCAACACCTGGGAGTAGAGTCTAAGTGGCACCCGGTATTCACCAGAGCCCGCTGCAAAGCGGGTTGGACTTGCTGCGGTGGGATACCACCAGGTCGCTCCGCAGGCACAATTAGGCTATGAGGCACTAGATCCGGCAGGGGGCATAGAAAGAGGCAAACTATTTTTCAGGGCAGCGGCATGCTGGCCCTTTAGATTTCATAGAGCTGGCATGCATGTGCCCCAGGAGGCAGGGACACACGTGCCTGACAATGGAAGCCAATGGGTGCCCCTGCGACCCTGCATGGTTCCAGTAACACTTGTGACAGTTTAGCTTACATTGGTGCTTTATTTCCTTTTCTTTCTTTTTTCTCCTTTGTTGAGTAAGACTTGGCTAATGGTGGCCAAAATTGCTTTTTACTTTTGCGCCCTAACAAACTCAGGTCCAAACAATTGATTCTAGAACTTTTCAGTTAAAAAAGCATTTTTATGGGGGGGGGGGGGGGGTGGGGTTTCTGAAGTACACTTGAATGTCCCTGTAGGTCTCTTTTAACACCTAGGAAGGAGGGCCTCTGGAGTATTGGGGTCTTCGCTCCTGCTATGTATGACTTGCATGAGCACCCTAAAATGCACGAGGGGTCATTTTACCCCTATGTTTAATTTCCAATTTTTTTCTTAGCCTACTCACCTTTTTTCCTTAGATGGGGAGGCTAAAGATTGATTTTGTGAGAATTTATACTTTAAGACGGGGTCAAAGATTTTACTCCAATTTTGCTAAACTTCCATATCATTCTTTCCATTGAGGTGGCTAAAATATTCTCCATGATTCGCTCTTCGACTTCATAACATTGTTCTGCTCGCTTTTCCATTTATGGAGCAAGCCATACTGGCTCTTTCTTTTTTACTTTCAGTCCCCAAAATCCACTAATAATGTTTGATTATGAATATTTTTTATAGTCAAGACATCACAATTGTCCCGTTCAAACATTAGTTTCCAATTGTGTTTAAACCCATGTTTTGGATATGGTTTAAAGACTTTCTCTATAGTATCTGGATTGGACAACATGTGGTTTTTTTTGAGTCCACTTGGACCCTTGGATCTGATATGTTGGGTTTCCGTACATTTGTAAGCTTTTTTGGGTAGTTACTGCAAGCGCTACTAGATCTAGATCAAGACTAAGGCTTTTTAGCCAAAGCGTAGATCGAACCTATTGGGGGTCTTTTTAAGGCCCCGATTCGCGTTTTCTTTCCTTTCTCCCCTCCTCCCCTACGTGGTACCCGAATTTTTCCGTTTTGCGCGCCGCTTGTACTTAAAATTGCCCCGTGATTTGGCGCACGCGATCGGTTGTGGCGCATCGGCCTGGCATTCGCAGTCCAACGGAAAATCGGGGGGCACGTGGCCGAACGAAAACCCTACTATTCGGAAAAACCAGCCGCATTATAAAAACCGAACATGTTGTCGCATAAGACCGCTTACCTTCACCTGGTGCCAGCTCGGTGCATTCCGGCGCGATATTTTACTTTCCACGCAGCAGCGCCTACTGGTGGACGGCGGAAGAACACATAAACCTTTTTAAATCCCAAATCGCGCGGCCGGACCCGATTCCAGAGCGGAGAAGTGCCGCCGCTGGAACGCTAATGGACCGGGTAATAAATTGTGCCCATTGAATCGTTTTTTACCCCATGGTAAGTCTATGCTGTATGCTACTAAAGGAAATGTTGATTTTATAAAGACCCAAGGAGCCTGCACTGGGGAGTTTTTCTTCCGTTTTCTTCTTTGCAACTGTTCATGATCCCAGATTTAATAGTTGAGTCAAACTTTAGTTAACATGTGTCCCTGTAAAGCACACATCCTCGCCTACAATGCATGATTCAATTTATTAATGTTTTTCCCCCAAAAAACAATGTATCCTTGCTAGTCAAAGGACAAAGCAAAGCAAAGCATAGAACAAGTTCTAGATTGGTCAAGACTGCATAATTTGGACATAAACAATCACAGTATTGGTATCCCATTGGTTTCCATTTCTTGTTTGAGTATTGGTGCTTGAAGGAATAAGCAGAACACCCTAGGTGGACACTGATAGTGTTAGTGAGTCAAACAAATGCTTCTACATGGTGGATAATTGGGGCTGTTCTCCGTTGAAGCCTTACGGTACTTAAAATCAGCAGTAGCTGGTGAAATTCTCCCATGTACATGATGGTCAGTCACAAATAGATTACATATGCAGTAAATAAGTAGAAGCCCATCACTCGTCAACTGGCAAGCTGCAACACCCTATACAGATTGGATGTCACTAGTCTCCAAATATCTGGCAGTCAGCTTCATTACCTTTTACTGGAATATGGCTACATACACCTTGGGAAAACTTCTTCAAACACCAGAACATTCAGAATCTAATTAGACTCGTATATATTTTCACTTAATGATGACTCTAATTCAATGAATTTAAACCTAATATGTATTCTGTTTTTTTCCTTGTTTTTAAAAACATTTTTTAATTAGTTTTTATAACTTTGTACATATAAGAGGTTTTACTATTGATTGTACCCAACCCCCTTTACCGTAAATGGCAGTGCCTTTATAATTCATCATAGCATGCATAGCGCACCTAGGATCCCCTGTGAATCTTTTTCTTGTGCCATTATTTAACTTTATTGCTGAATTGGAAAATTACAGTGCATCCTATGGAGAGGGCCATGTGCACCAAGCCACATTAATTTAATAATAATCCCCTTTTATTTAGTAGCGCCAAATAAACAGATTATGCAGCACTCCAGCAGAGCTTTGCCCGATCATTACACCACGTGTGGATGGAGGTAATGTTTTATTTCTGTGTGTCCTGTGTGGATTACATCACAATTTTGAGAAAGTGTGGTCACGGGTTTATAACACGGTCTGTCTTTGGTGGCAATGAACCATGTCATGCTGCCTCCTTGAATAAAGAAAACACAGCAAACTTTGGTGACCACTACTATCTCGCCTTTTGTCAGGGTTCTTGTCGTGACCACCGTGTGATATTTACTATGCGACCCCTGGACCAGATTCTAAGTGGCACCTGGTCTTTCACCAGAGCCCGCGCAATATGGCTGATGTTCTTGCTGGGTGGTCACCACCAGGGGTCGTTCCCCAGGATCGAACTAGCCACAGTTGCAGTCAAGGTAGTATGCAGAATAGAGAGTCCGAGCCCAGGAAGGCACAGGAGAACAGTGCTTGAAGGATCACGCTCAACTCATGTGCGGTGGTTGTGGAGCATCAGGAGCTGGCCACATTGAACATAATACAGTAACAGGCATAATGGGAACACGGAGACGCGAGGCACATACAGGAAACGTCTAACAGGCACACTGGAGACCAGGAGGGTGTTCACTTCACAGAAATGGCTGAGATCTGGCGTGGGCATGATGGAGCCTCCGTATTATATTGCATAGCCGGGTTGACCAGCCCCAATTACGCTGGCCGCTTGAACATTGGGGGTTGAACGCGTGAAGGCTAGTTCCTGCACCATCTCTGAATCCTTGATATGATAATGTGAGCCTGTGGCGAGTGTGGGCAAGCACCACAAACTCAAAAAACGGTCAACGTGGTGTTTCGGCACGTGTTGGTCTCATCCTGTGGCAACTGTTGACCTGAACATTGGTGCGGAAATTTACATCAGTCGCTTCTATTGCCGAGTTCTAACTATACTTTTTCTGGGGTACACATAACCTCTACCATTATGATGTGGGCAGGGAGGGAGTGGCCTACTGCCGGAGTGGTGGGGCCTACCATGGGGGGTTGGTTGTCTGGTCCCTGGTGCTTGGGTACTTTTTTGGTACATTTGTTTTGCAGGTTTTGTTTGCTAGCTTTTCCGCAAAATCTATCCAGGTCGGACTGGGGAGTTAGTTTTCCCAGTGGTGCCTCCACCCACAGGTAAGCAAGAGACTTACTGATTTTGCCGTGTGGTGAATAAATTCCCCCATTTTCAGCCTTTTTGTAAATCCAAGTCATTGGAACTTTTCTACTATTATCCATCAGTACTGTGATAGGAGTTTTCAGTTTATCTCCCTATGGTAGAGCTTCCATGACACAGCTATTGCATGTATCATAGTAGGGATTAATACACAGTGGGTCCCTATCAATCAAGTGATCACACACACAATCAAGAAAAAGGTATCCAAGAGACAGACGAATATCTAACTGGGTCGTTATACAGATTATTGGTTGGTAAGTGTCTGGCTGTAAGTGACAGCGATGGGTCGCTCTGTAAGCCAGAGGGGGCTGTTCGCATAAAAAGTCGATGCACAAATAAGGGGTATGTAACGAAACACACATGCTAGAGGGAAGATTACATCACAGGAGAGTCAGACTATTATATAGCGCGGAGAAAGGAAGGGGGGTGGATTGTTAGTCAGATATGAACTGAGGTGTTTGGTGAGTTTCTTGCAGGGACAGGTCATGTGCGAGTAGTGAAGACAAAGTGTCAGCGTCACGATAACGAAAGGCAAGTCGGTGCATTTGTAACAATTGTGAAAGAGGGCGCCACAGAAACTCCACCCTGACAGGAACCATAATAGGCATACGGCTGTGGGATTAACGCTGCGAATCGACTGTCTGGGAGCAAAAACCAGTATATACGGGGGACACATGGTTATAGGTAATGGGTATAAGCACTGGTGAGCGTGCTCAGGGGAGTGCGAGAGGGCAAGTAGAAGTGCTCTATAGGATCATCTTGTATGCTTCGGTACATATGGTCACGGGATGTGTCGGGCACGGGGCACACACCCTGGTGTGATTTCCATATGTCTGGGGTCGTACGAAACAAATGGACCATAGTACTGAGGTAATAGAGGAGGGACTCACTACGGGAGTCCAGTCCTGATAGAGACATGCGGCAAGGGAGGGAAAGCATCGGATGGGTGGTGGCAAGGCAGGGTGCAGGAAGGAGGATGAAGCAGCTAGGAAAATGGACCGATCTGATGAAACAGTTCACCCTTCTCTTACTCCATGCGTTGCCTTTTCATGTGCACAGGGTAACGAAGAATACTGTAATCAAATATCTAGGAGCAGTGCGCAGTTGTACTAGAAGATGGCTAACCCAGTATATAACTTAAATCAGTATACAATATTCATTACTGTCTGTTCAGTGTCTAGTTTTTAGTTAGTCAAAATATTAATATATGTTTCCCTTTAAATTTGTTGGGATGATCTTTCTTATTAGATTCATTGAATAGTCTATCGGATTGCCAGGGGTAGGCACTACCACCTCTTGCTGCTTACAATTTCAGACGACAGGTTGATAGCATTGTTTTTAACTCTATATCCATGCATAGCACCATGTTTTGTATATGTGGTTGGACATGGTTTTTAAGCTCAGCCCATGTACTTTGATGAGACTAAGCTGCATAAAGTTAAATAGACTGGTCTTATAGTGGAGAACTGTGCTTACTGAAGGGCCACAATTGCTGGTCTAATAGAATATGTGTGCAACATCTGTTAATCCCACAATCTTCAGGATCAATGAAATAATAAAAATTTTGGAAAACCGCTAAAGTTCATATATATCTAACTTCACATAAATTTGCTTTATATAGACATGCCTTTAAACTTTATCATATCCTTTCAGTCACACTGAAAATATTCAAGTTTAATACAAACTACTCCACCCGACCCATCTATCACCTTATCCAATTTTTTAGTATCCCTAGTGCACATTTCCGGTCCCAAAACAAACTGCACATAAAGCATAGCACCAGCTACACTGTGTCATAAACATTTGAAATAACTTCTTACATACATCAAACAAAAGTTATTTCACTTTTTTTTTTCAAATTGTATATTAAAATTATAAACACTGTAAATAAAACATTATTTACAGTATTGGTAACATTATTCTCATTAATAATGACACTCCAGATAGAATCTAATTTTTATGGTAACATGTGGATTGCATATTCAAATCTCAGTTTATTTTTGGACAACTTCTGCCAAGGTAAAAAATGCACCTGCAGAAAAAAATGTCATTAATTTTTTGTTAATATTTAAATCGTGATATAGTTCGGGTTTCTGCACTGGATTTTGTATTTATTTGAAATTTCTATGCAATAGTGATAGACCTGCAAATATAGTTTAACCATTATTTAAAGCCTCGATGACAGTTGTTTTGCATTGCATATATCAAGTTGACATTAACTGAATGAGGCAGTTTAGTGACAGACACAAGCAATGTCAGAATTTTACATTACGGCACACACAGATTCTATGGAAACGTCTAATTAGACTCACATACAAGCAATGATGAGTAAGAGATAAAATTGACATGTCAATAGCATAAGCTCTTGCATCAGAAATAATGAACGGTTGTGCATTGTGCGTAGTATTATAAGGATAAGACAATATACAATTCTGTTAAACAATAGTATTTTAAATTAGCTGTAATTAAAAATAAATATATATCTAATCTCAAGAAAATCTCTTTGACAGCTAATCTTGATAGCCAACCAGTAGTGTCCCAATGAGGGGTTCATCATTGTCATAAATTCTCTGTCTCTTAAGCTGGCTATACAAATGAACACTGTACGATTTTGTCTCCCTGTGAGAAGTCATCCTTATGTCCAATCATAGTTAAAAGTCATTGGGTGACAAAGAGATGACTTTTATTTCAGGTTGGCTGCAGATTGGAAATATAGAAATTTTAAACGTTTTTAGAGTTTAGAAGTTGAAACTTTCTAATTTAGACATAGTGGAAGGGTCATTTACTAAGTGCCCGATTTCACGTCGCGTTTTCTCCTACTTGATAACCAACCCAATATTTCCTTTTGCGCCGATTGTGACCTCTGAACTTTCCCCAATTCCCCGGATGTGGTGCAAAACCGTACTAAATCGGATGTTTTTCCTCGGCTCCGTCACTTCTGCTCCGCCGGTCATAACTTCACCTCTTTTTTTTATCTGTTTTGCCAGTAACTAAACCCACGTAATTCTGAAAACACCACGCCCATGCGCATTTAAAAAACGAAAATGTCGCTTGGGAGCGCTTACCGTTCACCTGGGGTCCGAGGTGGTGCATTCCGTCGCTATGAGAATGGACTTTCAGCTCAGCAGCCCCTGGTGGACAGCAGAAGAACTACATTCATAAATCCCGGCCGGACCGAATCCCTACAGAGAACGCGCCGCTGGATCGCGGACTGACCGGGTGTATCTGCCCCAGTGGGATGAATGAGATTAACCCCTTATGACCGCCCATTTTAAATTATTCTGGGTGGTCATAAAGGGGAGTATACAGAGGTTCATGGATAGAGCCCTCTCCATATGCTGCGGGGTGCAACTGTCCTGTGATCGCATCTTACCCTGTTAGGATGATCATGAGTCAAAAAACCAGATAGAGTTGATGTAGAACATGGTCAAACCCCCCTTCAGGGTTCAAGTATCCTAGGGGTATCCTAGGGGAGCTGACATCATCGTAAACAAATTTAAAACAGCTTAACTGCGTTGTCCCCAATCCTGCACACTCACTGCATCTGGCACTTTTTTATTTTTCACAACCCCCAGGCAGGAGCCGGGCATTGAAATGAATCGCTGTATTACACCTTGCCTGTGGCAAGAGCAGCGACGGGGCTAATCATACACCGGGCATGAGCGCCGGCATATGATAAATATCCCCATACTCTCAAGTACACTCAAATCAACACTCGACAAAAAAGGATGGAAGTGAGTTAAACTAGGTGTTTAAAAAAACAAACTGTATCTCACTTTTTATTTTACAATGACAAGTATAAACTAGTGTATCACTATTTATAAAATGGGTCATCCCCAGTCACAAAACGGCTCCACAGTAGCCAAGTCATTATAACCCACACTAGCTAATAGTTTTTGCAGCTAAACCAGAATTCAAGAAGTCAGCAGAACCCCCCTTCCTTATTTCGCCAATAGTCACGACACCCCCAGAGCCAATAGTCATGCTTGCCCCCAGTATCCAAATTATAATACCCCTCCTGTCAGCCAATAGTAAGAAGCCCCCAAATCCCAATAAATACTATGCACCGTCACGTGAAAGAACAGGTACATAATTATATGGAACTTGTACACAAAGCTACTCCCTACCTAGAGGTCTAGGGGTAATATACAGTAAATCCAATCAAAGTGCATGGTCCAATGCTCAATGGAAAGGTAGCATTTTGATCAATTTGAGGAATGTCCTCTAATTACACATGCAAAAGAGTATTTTCACACTTCAAACCCAAAAATTGTACATCCCTACTCCAATATCTACTCCAATATAAGCCGAGTTTTTCAGCACAAAAAATGTGCTGAAAACCCCAAACTTGCCATATATTTGAGTAAAAAATCATCTCTTCTTTCATCCAGAAGCGGAAGCTACACATGCGCTGGCCGTCGTTCAAACTTTGATGTCAGCAAGCAGCTGACTTAAAAGTATGGGCACTGCCAGCGTGTTTGAGCCTACCGCAAGTGCACATCAAGAAAGAAGAAGACCTGCAGGGGAAGTCGGTAAGCATTATGTTTACTTTTTTTGTATACTGGGGGCTGGCTATGTACTGGCAGGCTGGCTGGAAATACTGGGGAGTGGGCTGGCTGGATATATACTGGTGGCGGGCCGACTGGCTATATACTAGCGGTGGGCAGGCTGGCTGTATATTAGGGGTTGGCTGACTAGCAATGTATTGGCAGTGGACTGGCTATATACTAGGGACTGTCTGAATAGCTATATACTGGGGATGGGCTGGCTGGCTAAATGCTAGGGGCTCTCTGGCTGATTATCTATATACTGGGGCAGGCGGGCTGGCTATATACTAGGGGCTGGCTGACTAGCTATATACTGGGGGCAGACTGGCTGGCTATATACAGGGTGCTGGATGACTGACTATATACTAGGGGCTGGCTGGCTAGCTATATACTGGGGAAGGGGCTGGCTATATACTTGGGGTGAACTGGCTGTCTATACACTGGGAGCAGGGGGATGGCTGGATATATACCCATGGCATGGCCTAACAGACTATATACTGTGAGCTGGCTGGATATATGCTGGGGGCATGGGCTGAAAGACTATATATTGGGGGCTGGTTGACTATATACTGGGGACTGGCTGGCTGTATGCTGGGGGAAGGGGGCTCACTAAATATAAACTAGGTGGCATGGGGCTTGCTGGCTATGCACTTGGGGGGCAGGAGGCTTATTTTCAGGTCAGCTTATATTCAAGTATATATGGTAATGAAATAGCAATGTATATATCATATCTGCATATTAACCCTTAACAGTAGTGGTTTGTTAATGATATAAATACTGCAAGTGAAATGTAAATGCCGCTGGTGCATGTGCACGTTGTTCTTGGATTTGTGGCCTGTAGTGAGGTCATTGATTGATCTATTGCTGGGACATCTGGGAGTCTTTCTGATACTTCCAGGCCGTCATTTGATATGATCTATAACCATATTTCGTTGACAGACTGTTACAGATCAGTGGGAAATGCCACATATTTAACAATACAGTAGTTTTTGATATAAACAAAGCAATATGTTTCAGTCCCCATCTGGTGTCTCACAACCATTTAAAGCGCAATGGTAAGGTTTTATAAGTTTTTAATAACTGAAAGCTAACATTTTTTGAATTATTCGTTACCTTATTGCAGCTGTTTCTCTGCTAATCCTCTGCTTTCAAACTAACCCAGCCCTCCCCCATCAGCTTCTGGTTGCTAGGAAGAATCTGTAGAATGAAAAAGGAGGGAACACGAGATGCAGGGCTGGCTCCAGGTTTTAGTGGGCCCCTTGGCGACAGAGCCCTAGTGGGCCCCTTTATGGGCCGCCCTCCAGTAGTCACACTGCCCCCCTCCCCCCCTTGGCCCCTCCCCCCCCCCCCCCCCCTGTGTACACACCCCCCCCCCCCCCCTGTATACACTCCCCCCCCCCTCCCCCTGTATACACACTGCCCCCCTCCTCCTCCTGTATACACACTGCCACCCCCTCCCCCTGTATACACACTGCCACCCTTCCCCCTGTATACACACTGCCCCTGCTCATCCTGTATACACACTGCCCCCTCCTCCTGTATACACACTGCCCCCCCTCCTGTATACACACTACCCCCCAAGTAAGTAATGTCCCCCACACAGCCCCCCCATGTTCTCCCCCTTCCCTGGCCCCTGTCATGTCTCCCCCCTCACCTCACAGATGCAGGTCTGTGTGTTCACTGCTTTCCCCAGCAGGTCATGTGACCATGACATCATCAAAGGTCCTTCAGCCTCCGATGCTGCAGTTCCTGCTGGGGAAAGCAGTGACTGCAAATGTTCTCATCATGATCTGTGTCCGGAGGAATCTCCCGGGCACGAGTGGGCCCCTCCAGTACCCCGGGGCCCCGGCACTTGCCCGAGATAGCCAGGTGCTGGCGCCGGGCCTGACGAGATGCACTCTATAGATTGAGAGGTCACAGAAGGGTTATGGGGTGGGGCTTTGTACTGTGCAAGTTCTGTTGTCTGTTCAGTAATTACAGGAAGCAGAAGTTCCATGATGTCTCGTCTGGCTACCGTCTGCTTTAATGTTTTCACCCAAAGTCCACCATCTCCCCCTGCAGCTGCTCACTTTAGTAAAAAATCTATTATCATCCATACTTCTTCCTTGCACATTACTCTAACTTCTCTCTAGGCTTTGACAAGGCTATAGTCGGGTCAGTAAAGAGAAGGGGGTAGTATCAACCCAGCAGTCTTGGACCCCATGCACATAAACATATGAACAGCCATACATACGCAACCCCTTACGTGGTAATGGTGGCACAGAGTACTGCTCCGTACACAGGAAAAAGAAAGGACATAGCCTTTCTTTCCCGATGTTAGCACAGTGTAACAGTCTGTAAAGTTGCAGCATGCAGCGGGCCTAATTTTAAAAGTTTATTTTAGAAGGAAGGAGGCCATGGACAACAAGTCCCGGTGCCTGGATCTATGAGTAAGTGTCCCTGGTTTATCATGATGGTAGATTTATTTTAATAAATCAGACGGTAACAGAGGTCCAAAGACAGCCATAGACATGGAGCCTCCCTTTTTTTCTCTTATATTTTTAACTTGTTTTGATACATTTCCATGTTTGCCCCCAAATAGGCGACTTTTCCTCTCAACTATCAAATAATGTTTCAGTGTTGTGCCTAATACCTTTAAAATCCACATGTGGACGTATTAAAAAGCTGCAATTTTGGTGCAAATAGCAGTAAAATGCCAGGATTGTTTGCAAATAAACTACAGTCACTAGCAGGTGTGGGCAAAAGTTTAGAAGGGAGTTGCAGAAGAATTTTCTACTCCCTATTTATATTACCCTCTAAAATAAATCAAAGAAGTTCAAAACCCAGCAAAAGCAAAAAAAAAAAGACATACACAAATGTCATTACTAAAGACTGTAATTGACCCACATCTGTAATATCTGTAAACCACAGCTGAGAATCTGTTCATTCTGGAATAGATATACTGGTTTGGTTTTAATCCTGGATCATGTCATAAGGCCTCTTTTAGGTCAAGCTTGATGTCAAGGGAGCTGCCTTACAAGGTAGCTTAAAGAGGTGTGGTTTTCCTAATCCCATCCTGGAAAATTTATGTGCATATATTCCAGAATCCCCTAGTGGAGTGCCCATGGCTATAAGACAATGCATACATTGTGGCCTTAATTGGTAGTCTCTGTGAGGAGAACTCTTACTTCCTGACCCTAGTCACAAGCCTCTCACTAATTCAAAGCAGTTCCCAATGCTGTACTGAAGAGACCAGGTCGAAACTGTGCTGTCTACATTTGAGAATCGGTTCCTACTGGAATAGTGAGGTTCGGGTAAAAAAAATAGTGGATTTCTTGAGTCAGGCGCCAAAGGAATATGTGCACAAACAGGTGAGAGGGGGGTTTTTGTGAGGGTTTTTTGTGAGTGCCGTCTACAGTTGGGAGCATGTTCCTTCTATACTGGTATGGTTTTAATCCTGCATCATGTCATAAGGTCTCTTGTAGGTGAAGCTTAATGTCAAGGGAGCTGCCTTACAAGAGTTGTGGTTTTCCTTATCCCAGCCATCAAACATATTTGCATAGTTTTCTAAGTTTCTAAGAATAGAGGATACCTTGCTTTCAATAAACACAGATGTGCAGTGCTTGCACTTTTGGAGTAGCAAAGTTTTTGTGACTAGCACCATCAAATTCCGTAGCAACTTACAAATCATAGGGGACATATACAAGTATAATATTACATTACAAAGAACAAACAGTCATATGGAACAATAGGAGTGAGGGCCCTGCTCACAAGAGCTTACAGACTATAAGGATGAGGGGGTGACACAAGAGGTTGTAGAATGGTCCAGCCAATTCTTTATAAGGGAACAATATAAAATAATTTAATAAATGAAAATTCTGCCGGAGGCGACGATTTGAGATGACTTTCAGCGCATTAGAAAGCAGCGCACACCTGCGTGCGACAGCAGAAGAAATACATTCATAATCCCGCCGGCACCCGAATCCAGAGCACGAGTGTGGAGAACGCGCGAATGGATAGCGACCTTGGAAAGGGTAATAAGTAAATTGACCCCTAGTGGGAATTGAAATGAGATTTTAACCACTTATGACCGCCATTGTAAATATATTCTGGGCCGGTGATTCCATTTAAAGAGGGAGTCAGACAGAGGGTTCATGGATTAATGCCATCTCCATATGCTGCGACGGTTTTGGCAACTGTAACTGTAGATAGCATACGTTAAACCTGTATAGAGTGACATGGTCAAACCAGCATTAGAGTGTTATTGTAGACATAGGTCAAACCCCCCTTCAGGGTCAAGCATCCTAGGGGCTTTTTTATCTAGGTGGAGGCTGCATCATACGAAAATACAAAATTTAAAAAAAGCAACTTACTGCCTCCCCAAGCTAGCACACTCACTGCATCTATGGCCAACTTTTTTATTTAGTACCCAGGCCCAGGCGCAGGTGGCACATCATTGAAATGTATCGCTTGGTTACAACTTGCTGTGCAAGAGCAGCGACGGGGGCTTATAATAAAACGGTAGGACCCAGGAGCGCGGGGATTATGAGAAATATCACCCCCATAAATCTCAAAGTACACTCAACACACTTCAAAAATAAAAGGATTAGTTTTTGCTGTTGATATGAACGTGGAGTGAGGTGCCGGTAAACAAAGGTGTTTTTGTATGTCTTTATTAAAAAAAAAACTGTTAACAACTCTTTTTTTTTTATTTACAATGACAGATATAAAAATAGATCTTATAAAATAGTTATTTATATAAAGTGCGGCAATCCCCACCGATCAAACGGCGGCTCCCAGTAGCAGACAGACAAGTACAATATAACCCACACTAATGCCTAATAGTTTATGCGTCCTACCAGAATTCAAGAAAAGATCACCGACCCTTCTTATCCTTAATTAGCCAATAGTCCCAAAGCCCCCAGTAGCCAATGTCATGCCGCCCCCCAGTAGCAAATAGGTTAACACCCCTGTAGCCAATAGTAAGAAAGACCCCCCAAATCCCAATAAAGAAGTACTGAAAAACGTTTGTTTAGATTGAGCCTTTGATTGCCTGGTGAGTTAGAAGTGAAAAAGACAGCCGTGGTTGTATACTCGCAACGACTTGTACACAAGCTTTACTCCATACCTAGAGGTATAGCAGCGTACGGGGGTATACTAACTAGTACAAATCCAAATACAAGAGGCAAGCATTTGCAATGTCCAATAGCGCAGGGGAAAGAGGATAGAAAACGAGAGAAAGCCATTTTTGGACTAAAAATTATGAGGGAAAATGTCTCCTAATTACACAGCACAAAACAAAAGAGTTTTTTCAAACCCAAAATTGTACATACTACAATAGAAGCCGGATGTTTTTCAGAACAAAAAAATGTTTGCTTGGGGGAGAAACCCCAAACCTTCGCCCATCTATTTGAGATGTTCTGGTTAATTAAAATAGTAAAAAAATCATCTCTTAATCATTCATCCAGAAGCGGAAGCACTAAAAAATGAGGCTGGCCGTCGTTCAAACTTTGATGTCAGCAAGCAGCTCCCCTGACTTAAAAGTATGGCACTGCCAGAGATTGTTTGAGCCTACCTGCAAGGTAGCACATCAAGAAAAGAAGAAGAAGACCTGCAGCGGGGAAGTCGGGTAAGCATTATGTTACTTTTCTGGTATACCTGGGGCTTGGCTAATTGTTGTAATGGCCAGGATTCTCCTCTTTTTTTCTTCCGGTGGCTGGAGTGGAATGGGAAAATACTGGGGAGTGCGGCTATGGATGGATATAATACTGCGTGAGGGCCGACTCCGAAATACTCATAGGCTTCGTACTAGCCGAGTGGCAGCGTCTGCTCCTAGGCCTGATTGGGCTTGGCTATATAGGAAGTTGGATTGACTAGACAATTGTATTGGCAGTCAGTGTGGCACTGGCTATATAATAGCCGGACTGTCTTCTGAATAGCTATATACTGGGGATCATGCGCTGCTGGCTAAAAATGGCCCTAGGGCTTTACCCTCTCTGGCTTGATGTGATACTAGTAATGAGGGCAGGCCGGGCTTGGCCTATATACTAGGGGCCTGGAGACTAGCCTATATACTGGGCGCGCCCAGAAAGAGAGGCTGGACCATATATACAGGCGCTGCGATGACTGCACATATAGACGAGAGAAGAGAATGCGGGGTGGCCTCGGGATGGATAGCCGCGAGCATATATCAAGCCGGGGAAGAGCGGTCATATAGGATATATAGATAATGGGGGTGATGAACTGGCTTGGTTTTTTGATACCTATAGAACTAGGGAGCAGGGGATGGATGGACCATATTACCATCGGAATGCGCCTAACAGAATTATATATACTGTTTAGCAGATGGCGGGATTCTATCTGCTGGGGACATAGCAGGCTTGGAAAAGACTATATATGAAGGGGATGAGTGATGCCTGGGTTGGTGAATATATAATAGGGCGAATGGCTATGGCTGAGTATGCCTGAATGGGACAAGTAGGGGCTAACTACCATATAAAACTATGGTGGCCATGCGGCTTCTTAGCTGGGCTATGCACTATGGGGGGCACGGCAGGAGCAGGCTTTTATTTCAGCCATAAGGGTCAGCTGATCAGTCAAGTCATATATCGGTAATTGAAATCACCCCGCGCAATCCTTTTTGTATATATCATATTACGCAATCTTAACCCTTCTTAACAGTAGGGTTTTCTTTGTTGTTAATGCATAATAAATAATGACAATGTGAAATGGTAAATGCCGCTGGGGAATGTGGAAACCGTCGTTCTTCCGATGATAGGCGACGGTTCGGGGACCACGGGATGAGAGGGAGGGCAATGGATTGAGAAGAGTGGACGTGATAACTATGACCTAAGGGAAGCAGGGAGAGATCATTTATATTGATTAATTCCAGGCCGGGGCATGATGATATGACTATAACAATATTCGTTGAACACACAGACTGTTACAGAATCAGTGGCGAAATGCCCACATATTTAACCAATACAAGTTTTAGTGGTTTGCATATAAACAAAGCAGCAATTGTTTCAGTCCCCTCTGGTTTGTACTCACAAACCATTTTAAGCGCAATGGTAAGGTTTATTAGTTTATTTATATGAAAAAGCCTAAAATTTTTGAATTATTCGTTAACCTTATTGCCCAGCTGCTTTCTCTGATAAATCTCGGCTTTCAACCTAACCCCAGCCACTCCCCCATCAGAGCTTTGCGATATTGCTAGGAAGAGATCTTGCATAGATGAAAAATGGACGGTTAAAGGGACAACGAGATGCAAGGCTGGCTCAGGCGTTTTTAGACGTGGGACACTGCTTGGACGAAAGCAGACATCACAGAAGATAGTGCACGGCAGCCCCTTTTATAGAGCCGCCCCCGGCCCTCAGCTAGTCACACTGGCCCCACTACCCACGCCTATATGGACACAAATAGCTCCCCCCATCACTCGCTGTACACATCCCCCATCCTGTATAACACCTGCCCCACTCCTCTCCCATTGCCCCCCATAAAAAACAATGCCCCATCAAACTAGGGCGAGATAAAAAGGAAAACATAACAGGAGAACAATTAGGGTATATACAAACTTAGCAAGGGGAAACACGAGTAGACCAAACCAGCGGGGACAACCAAAGGACAAAAGAAGATATGACAAGGTAGGACAAACAAGGAGAAAAAGGCGCAAAGTAAGGCCGCCCGGAACACGCGAAGGACACAAAAAACAAAAATGAGCAAGACGGGGCGCAAAATAAGGGCATAAAAGGGAAGATACCTAGTAAGGGACGTACATGAGAAACGGATAAAAAAAACACGGAGATAAACCATAAGCCGGCCCGAAAAGTAGAAATAAGGTAAACGGGGCGGAGCATACTTAAAGAAGAAACAATAAATCTTATCAGACGGGAGACAAAGTGAAAAAATAAGGCCAAAGGGTATAAACAATGGCAACCAACCACACTACCCAAGTGCGATGATGGCGTAGGGTATACACAATGAAACCCCTACATCCCGGTATACACAATAGCACATTGCTCCTCCTAGGTATACACAAACTGCCCATCCTCCTGTATAAAGAATGCCACCCTCCATGTTATACACACTACCCCCCCCAGAGGTAAGTAAGTAAGTAATGTCCCCACACAGCCCCCCCCCCCCCATGTTCGACCCCTACCTGGCCCCGTGTCATGTCTCCCCCCTCACCTCACAGATTGCAGGTCTGTGCTTTGTGATACTCCGCTTTCCACCCAGCACGTCATGTGACCATGACATCATCACGGTCCTTCAGCCTCGTGCTGCAGCCCTAAGCTGGGAGAAGGGAAAAGAGGGAGGAAATCAGTTGACGCACAAATGATGTACTCAGCATCAGATCGGTACCGCGGAGGCAATCTCCCGGGAACGAGTGTAGTCCATCCAGTACCCCCGGGGGGCCCCGGCACTTGCCCGAGATTCAGATAGCCAGTGCTGTCGCCCAGTGCGGCCCTGACGAGATGAACTCACTATCAGATTGCAGAGCGTCTTCAGAGGGTTATAGGAGGTGGGGCGCTTTGTACTGTGCAAGTTCTGTGCGTACTGCTTCAGTAATTAAGGAAAAGCAGTGAAGAGCACGCTTCCATGGAGTTTCAGTCTAGTATGGATACCGTTTCCTTTAATGTTTTCACCCAAAGTCCACATCTCCCCCGCAGACTGCCTAACTTTAGTAACGAATTTCTTATCCTCCATATTCATTCCTTGCACATTACTGTAACTTCTACTCTAGGGCTTTGACCATAGGCTATAGCGCGTAGTTCAGTCGTAAAGCGCGGGGGGTAGTATCAACCCGCAGTCTTGGGCCACCCCCCATAGTCACACAAACCTGAATGACCGCCATACATACGCAACCCATTACGTGCAGTGGATAAATGGCCACACAGACACAGTACTACCTCCAGATACACAGGAAAAAAATGCGAAAGGACAGTATAGCTTCTCTTTCCGATGTTTCTGGCCATACACGCATGGAATCTATTAGCGAGCAGCAGGGAGCAAGGGTCACGGTTGGCGCGGCATACGTAGTTGTGCATTCGTTAACTATTTCCCTATCAGTGGAAACATTAGCCCCACTCTCCGCGAACTGCAACAAACTCCCCTGCCGCGGTTACACCACGACACATTTACACCCCTCCCCACACCCTGGCTGGTGGCAGGTGCCCGGGAAAAAGGAAAAATGATAAAAAGTGCCTAAGCAATTAAACATCAAGCCTTTGATAAATACAACCCCCAAAATTTCACTATGTAAGCCCCCCACCTTTACTACTTTTTTGCAATATCACGGAACAAAAGAAAAATGACACACAGAATATTAAATGTCACTTCT
Source organism: Engystomops pustulosus (assembly GCA_019512145.1). NCBI lineage: Eukaryota > Metazoa > Chordata > Amphibia > Anura > Leptodactylidae > Engystomops > Engystomops pustulosus. The sequence continues at coordinate 120,251,624 of CM033644.1, read as the reverse complement.
ATGCAAACCATCTCCAATCAAAGCATGAAAAAACCAGCGGACACTAACACCAGTTCCAGACCACTAGATCCAGGCCCCATGACTGTTGTGAATTTTAATTATATTGTTCATCCATGACAGATGTCATCTAAAATCAACTTGTAAAAATTAAGAGTTAATTGAGTCCAAAGGCTCTGGGGGTGTTACCAGAGCGCCTTATGATGCTGCATCTTCACAGCTCTTCGTGACATTGAGTCTCCTACCTCCCTGCTGACCAAACGCACATCCACCCTCCCTCTCGCCTCTGAAATTTCAGGCAGGAGAAAGAAGAGGAAGTTCAGGCCAAAAAGTGGAGGAGGTATAAGTGCTCCTGCACAGTGTTGTTGTAAACAGTCTGTGTAAAGTTGCATGCATGCAGGACGGCCTAATTTTAAAGTTTATTTTTAGAGAAGCGGAAGGAGGCCTATGGAAACACGTCCGTGTGTCTGGCTTGTATGGATACTCATGAGTAAGTGCCCTAGGTTTACTCATTCGATGGTAGATTTCTTTTAATAAATCAGCCGGTATTAACAGAGGTCCCAAAGACCAGCCTTAGACATTGGAGCCTCCCCTTGTTTTATAGCTTATATTTTTAAATTGTTTATGAGCATTTCCAGGTTTGCCCCAAATAGGCGCACCTTTCCTCTTAAACTGATCAAATTTAATGTTTCAGTTGTGGATGCATAATAACCTTTCCATACACATGTGGAAGTATTAAAGATAGAAAGCCTGCAATTTGGTTTTTTGCAAATAGCTAGTTTAAAATGCCAGGATTGTTTGCCAAATAAACTACAGTCACTCAGCAGGTTGTGGGGCTGGGACACAAAAGTTTTGAAGGGAGTTCCCCTGCAGAAGAATTTCTACTTATATGCTTTTATAAAAAAAATGGCGGCAAAAAAAAACCAACAGACATAGTTGCTTCATATTTTCACCCTCTAAAATAAATCAAAAGAAGTTACAAAACCCGCAAAAGCACAAAAAAAAAAAAAAAAAAAAAAAAAAAAGGACATACACAAATTGTCATTACCTAAGACTAGTATGACCCACCACATTGTAATATCTGTAAACCCACAGTGAGAATCTGATTTCATTATAGGATAGATATACTGGGTGCCGTTTTAATCTCTTGGATCATGTCATTAAGGCCTCTTGTAAGGTCAAGCTTGCTGTCAAGCGGAGCTGCCTTACAAGAGCCTTTAAAGAGCGTGTGGTTTCCTAATCCATCCTGGAAAATTTATTTGCATATATTCCAGAATCCTAGTGCGAATGGGAGCTCTGATGCCACATGGCCTATAAGATCACATGCATTACATGGTGGCCTTTAATTGTAGTCTCTGTGAGCGAGAACTCTACTTCCCGACCCTAGTCACAAGCCTCTCACTAATCCAACAAGCAGTAGTTCCCAATGCTGTTGTAATAAGAAGAGAACAGGAGGTCGAAACAGCTCTCGATCTACATTTTGAGAATCGGTTTCCACTGGAATGTGAGGTTCGGTATAAAAAAATAGTGGGTTGGATTTATTGAGGTCAGCGCCAAAGGAAAAGCTATGGGACAGCCACAACAGGGTGAAGCAGAGGCGGGGTGCGGGTTTTTGCTGAAGGGTTTTTGTGAGGGCCTTAGAAAGTTGGGAGCATGTTCCTTCTATACTGGTATGGTTTTAATCCTGCATCATGTCATAAGGTCTCTTGTAGGTGAAGCTTGATGTCAAGGGAGCTGCCTTACAAGAGATGTGGTTTTCCTTATCCCAGCCATCAAACATATTTGAATAGTTTTCTAAGTTTCTAAGAATAGAGGATACCTTGCTTTCAATAAACACAGATGTGCAGTGCTTGCACTTTTGGAGTAGCACAGTTTTTGTGACTAGCACCATCAAATTCCGTAGCAACTTACAAATCATAAGGGACATATACAAGTATAATATTACATTACAAAGAACAAACAGTCATATGAGCTTACAGACTATAAGGATGAGGGGGTGACACAAGAGGTTGTAGAATGGTCCAGCCATTCTTTATAAGGGAACAATATAAAATAATTTAATAAATGAAAATTCTGCTGCTTGAACCAGCCATCAGCCGCCATCTTATTTACTTTGTGACTTTATGTGACTACTAAGCTTCATTTTCTAACAACCTCCCTCTCTGTAACCTGTATCTCTAGTTTCATTCTCCAGGAAAACTTGGAGATTTGGAGGTAAGGAGAGAGCATGATAAGGGGAAGAGGGAGTGGAGAAGGAAGCTCTTCCCTCTTATAAAATAGATTATTCAATTTCATTGGATCAGAAGTGTTTTTTCTACCAATGCTCCATTCAAAGTTATGTTTTTGTTTTTGTGCATCTATGTACCTCCCATTCTATCAATCTAGATATTTATATATATGTTTATACTGTCAGTAGTGTCATTATTGAAGTTCCTTGTTACTGTACTACAGGGATAGCAGGGATTCAAGGTCAGTTCCAGCACCTGTCATATCTGGGAAAGAGCCAGGGCCCAAAAGTACCAGAGGCCCCCGGCTGGAGCCGACCCCGCAGGGATTGTTATCTCTGTGTGGGTGCCTCTTTATATATCTGTTCATATAAAATATGCTTTCAGTATCCACTGAATAGCATCTTACAATGCTGCAGCTCAATTTATCAGTGTTTCATTAATAGGTGTTTGTTTTTTCTGACAGCTCGCCATAGCCCAGTTTCTAAAGCCATACGCTATACAGAAAGTTTGAGAATTGTCAGTCTGTCTGTTCCCATTTTCACACTGTTTTCATGTTGTTCAAGTGTATAAATGATTTTGCAGGTCTTGTCATATAGCAAGCCAGATAATCAGGTAATTATTTAGTCTATTGTAAGGTGCCTTATTTTTGAGCATACGATCACACTTCTGAGAGCAGATTGAGCTTGTGAGAAGCAATTACATTTACTTTTTTTTTCAAAGGCTCTTTTGGTGATGAAGTATATCAAATGAAGTGAGCATGCAGCAGCATCAGAAGAAACCTCAAGCTGCTTCAGTTTTTAGGTATATTTATTAATCAAGGAAAATAACTAAACCCCTTTAAAAGCTGCCAGTATTACAGCAAAACAAAAATATATATTCTCAATGATAGTAGCAGTATAAATATCTATTGCCGTTTTATTTGTGTGCAATATACATAATGTACACACGTTTTTTTTATTTCTTCTATTTTATTTCTGTTATAGTTTTTATTACAGATCTTGTTCAAACAAGAAGTATTATGGTCTTATACACAGGTCTTATTTTTTAGAGCCAAGTATAGAGATGAAGCAGCACTCCGAAAAAGTTAGGTGATTAAGCTTAATCGTTCTAAAGATACGACCGATTTTCTAAATAAAATCTCCACCATCATTGTTCCTACAGGAGCTCTACTTGTGTCATTTGATGTCACAAGTTTGTACACATCAATTAACCATGAACGGGGTATTGCCGGTGTTGCTAGAGCCCTCTCTAGATCAAACTATAGTAACGAGAACAAAGAGTTCGTGTTGGGTTTACTTGAAACTATCCTTACATGTAACTATTTCATGTTCAATGATGAATTTTATGTACAACTTCGCGGGACGGCGATGGGGTCCAATGTGGCCCCAGCCTACGCAAACATTGTAATGGCGGACTTAGAGGAGGCATGCGTCTATGTGTCCCACCACTTCAGTCATGTACTGAAGTGGTGGCGATACATCGACGATGTCTTCTCTATTTGGACCGGGGACCGCACATCCCTTGATCTTTTTCTTGAATTTTTGAATGAGGTGGATCCTGATATCAAATTCACGATGGTGGTCTCTGAATCACATTTGCAATTTCTTGACACTAAGGTATATGTAGTGGATAATAGACTAAAGACGACTTTACACGTTAAACCAACTGACTGCAATACCCTCTTGAGATACAATAGTCATCACCCTAAAAATATGGTTTGTTCATTACCTTACAGCCAACTCCTGAGGGTCCAGAGAATAGTTGATGACAAAGACCTGAGAACAGTTGAACTCCAGACGATGGGGAGGAAGTTTGTCGACAGAGGCTATCCCAAACCCCTAGTGGGACAATCTATCGAAAAAGTACAGATATTGGATCGTACAACACTTCTTTCACACAATACATCTCAAAAAACCACTTCCCGGATTCCTATGGTTTCCACTTATACCACACACAGCCTAGATATTGCCTCTATCATTCGCAGGAATTGGCGTATTCTAAGCACATACTATAAGAATGTACAGGATTTCCAATCACCTCCCCTTTTCTCCTATAAGAGGGGTAAGAACCTAAAAGATAGGCTTGTCAAAACTGACATATCTACACATAAGAGTGAGAAAACTGTTCGCAGAGGTTGCTTCCCCTGTATGTCATGCGACAATTGTATATTGATGTTAAAAGGTGAAGTATTTACTCACCCATCTTTGAACGAGACATTTAAAATTAAGACTTTCGCTACTTGCAGGAGCGATTATGTTATCTATGTGTTACAATGTCCGTGTAACCTCCTCTACGTTGGAGAAACAACCACAGAGTGTAGATTGCGTTTAAATAACCACAAATCGAGTATTCGCACTAAGAAGGTTGACCTCCCGGTCCCACACCACTTTAATGAAGCCGGTCACAAGGTCGAGGACCTACGATTTTCTATTATAGACAGGATCCCCCCACCAAAGAGAGGAGGAAATAGGGAACTGCTGTTGAAACGGAGGGAAGTACAGTGGATCCATAGACTTAAATCTTTAAGCCCACATGGTCTCAATAGGGAACTTCCACTCAATGTTTTCTTATAAATCCAAAACAGGCACACTAGGGGACCTGAACTTACCCCTCTTCCTATGTAAACTAACATGTATGTATTTTCCATATTCTAAACAACACAACATGTCATTTTTACAACCGTCTGACGCATACTTAGTTGTTTGACTAACTGGCCTATATTACTTACCTTGTTTTCTTTGTTTCTCCACAGCGACCTCTGGATACGGATGTGGACATAATGGATAGCTCAATAAGCGGTGACGTTGGGGTGATCGGGACCTTTTGGAATCAGTGGAACTTGAAGAGGTGACAGCGATCCCGGATGGGGCATAGCCTGCTGGCAGGATTCCTTTGACCGTATGGTTCTATTGGATGTCTGTACCTAGCAGCATCTGTCCTCCTATGGACCACTTGGTACCGTTCCAGAGACCCCCAGCATATGTCCCGTCCAGAGCATCTGAGTCCTACCACCAGAATAGGGTCGCATGGAGCTTCGGGGTTTGCCCCTTTTACAAGATGGCCGAAGTATAATCAGACAACTTGTGCGCATGTCCCACACATTACGTGTCGGACTCATGGGGATTAATTCAAGTAATCCGATCAGATTGTGTTATTTAAATAGTCGTTTTATTGTTGTGTATGTACCATTTATGTAGCACTTGAACACTTTATTAACATGCACTTTAGACGGATGGTTCCGCCTCTTATCTCCTCACACAAATAGTATCACGCTGGTAACCATAGCAACACATGTTCCGACCTTATGGTTATATAGGAATCTTTTTTCTTTAATGATTTTATGTCTAAGTGAATATATAATATGTATTGTGCACCGCTATGTATGACTATTTTTGTATCATATGTAGTCCTTTGAATGTAAACTGTTTGTATCCATTTTCACACATGTTGGTGATTGCATCACCGCCTATTTAAGTCAGCTGATCGCTGACACACTATGCTTGAGAATGTCTTTATGGAAAAGACGAAACGTCGCATCACTGGTGGAATAAACATCACTTTTTTCACCTAACTTTTTCGGAGTGCTGCTTCATCTCTATACTTGGTTCTACTGATAGAGGGGTTGTCGGACCCCTACGAAGACCTGCACCCTACGATCTTCCGCACGGTGCCGTTCCAACCCTTGTGTTTGGTCTTATTTTTTATGTACTGTTTAAATGTTTTAAGTGTATTTGATACTTGTTGTGTTTTATATGGATTTTGCTAAATAAAAGTATTTTGTATCAACTGCTTTGTAAAAAGTACTATCAGTATTTACATTTATTACAAACAGATCTTGTTCGAACAAGAGGTGAGGTGCCTGAACCATTGCAATGTAAAGCAAAAAGGACAAAGAAAATACTTTTTGCAAATAATATGGCATAGGTCTACTACCACATAATAAATTACTAAATTACATTGCATTGAAAACATTATATTTATTACAAATTGTTTTAGCAATACTTGTCTCACTAGAACTACAGAAACTAACCATTTCTGATACATGCACTTAGGGTGGGATGTGACGTGTATACATATTTCGATAGATGTACCGTCATTGAGAAAGCAATGTGATTGTGATATACCGACAAATGCTTGCACAGTACGCATTACTTGCCATTGCCTATCTCGCAAGACCTATGGAGTTCAACCACTTTCTGCGCATGCACATAAAATATCATGATAAGGGTGTATTCCTCGGAAGAGGTGTAACGTCGGTGAGACACAGCAATGTGGGGTGTACAAATTAGAAATGGGCGTGTGATCTCCTCTTGGGTATGTGATCACCATGGGGAGGTATTTAAAGGATTCCTATGACCAGTTAGGTACTGACCCCTGAGGATATTGCATCGGCGACAGAACGTGAGGAGTACTTTACCCTCTGACTACACCACTTGGTATTTATACACTTATTTTTTTCCTTAGGCCCTTTGGGATATAGTATGTTTTCATTTAGTGAGGATACTACAAGAAAGGGTGGCATTTTATACTTGTCTTAAGAGGGATTGTCATAAGACGTATCATGGTCTTATACACAGGTCTTATTATGTACTTTATAAATGTTTTAAATGTATTTGATACTTGTTGTGTGGTATTTGGATTTAGCAAAATAAAAGTATTTTTGTATTAATTGCTTATACATAATCTCTTTGCTTTTTTTTGTGAACTGGGATTATTCTTACAAAGGTTTAAAAAGGTTGTGCTTTGTAAAAAGTACTTTCAGCATTTACATTTATTACAAAATATGCAGCCTTACTGATATATCTCCTTTTGTTATGGTTGCTGGCGCCCCCTGCTGATAACTGTGTCCGTCCCGAGGTACAGCTGATCTGGCCATCTGTGTAAAAATCACTCCAGGGGCTCACAGCTCCTCTCCACACTGAGAAATCAGCTGACACACTGCAACCAATAGGAAGTGAGAAAGGAGAAGGGGCAGAGAGCTCAGTCATCTACAGGAGTGAAAGAGTATGGCAAGAAAGGACAAGGGGAGAGCGCTAATAGTGTTACACCTTTCTTGAGAGGATAGGAGTAAGGGTGAAAGATTGTGCTCACCGTATAGGGTTGTGCTAGGATAGGCACAACGCTATGAGATGTCAGAGGTTTAAATGGCAGATGATCTGGTGCTGCCTCCCGGTGGAAGATCTCCTATGTGGTATGGCCGTGCCACTCAGGAGTTTTTGAATAGTAGGAGAAAGTTTGTGATACAACCAGATGGCGCACTCAGAGTGTATTATACAGTTTGGTTTATTTAGGATCTTGAAACACAACGCGTTTCGGGGTTACAGTACCCCTTTATCAAGTGTACAAAGACTATAAAAGATAAGCAGTGACAATAGGAGCGTGGGAAAAAAAGGAATAAAATTGTCGTTGGTATTTGTTTGACAACAGGATTACAATGATGGTATTGGTAATAGTTCATTGTACCCAAGGGAATAAGTTAAAAATATAGATAATTAATTATTAAAAAGTTGATAAAATGATATAATTAATACAATGATATAATTAATACAATTTAATATATCTAAGTGGAGAAATGCTTAATATCTCTAAATAAATAAATAAATAAATAATCAGTTGATACATGATAAGTTAATTGAATGGTTAGACGGTGAATTCACAATATAAAACATTGAGGAAAATAATAAGGAAAATAATAGTAGTAATGAATAATGAATGTAATAAGTATAACTATAAATATAAAGTTGGTAATGCTGCTACTGATGGAGGATATTTGTATATGCTTACCAGTGCTAGTGGTGTTGTCGGTATCACCCACAGCATTGAGAGACGTGGCGTGGTGTGAGGGTATTTAACTGCTCGTAGTGGGGAGAGGCGCGCGCCATAAAGTCTCGGGCGCATGCGCAGTAGCGCAAGAAACCGACAAGATGTCAGCCATGCAGAGTGCGACACAAATTTGTGGGGCATTGCGCATGTACTGAGCGGTGCCTCGTAGTGGTGATGGAAGAAGATCGTAACGGGTGTCCAGCTGATCGGAGCGCAAATCCGGGCTTGGAGAATAAGGGAAATAGTAGTAGGGGGCCGGTTTGCACATATAGAAGATAAATTGAACGAGGCAGTGTGCCGCTGTGAAAACGCACAAATGTGTTAAATATATGGGCAAATGCCAGGGTTGTGGAAATATGATGATAAAAATGTAGGAAAAGGATGGAAGGTTCAACCATATGGATAATGTGGAAAAAATAAATAAATAATTCGAGGAATTGAAATGACACTAATTCAGGTTTCAAAAACTCTAAAAAGTGTGTGTGTGCATCGGTGGTAAGTAGATGCATGGGGAGTTTGTGGAGTGAAACTCGATTACATGGGGGTTCTGTTTAAGAATCGCTAGAATGTATATGCATCGGTGGTCAGTAGATGCATAGGGGGTAGTGGAATGTGACTCGGTTACATAGGGGTTCTGTTAAAAGTTAGTACTCTCTAGGGATTCGTTGAGTCCGTTAGGTATTAGGCAGTTGAGCTTGTAAATCCAGTACATCTCTCTCTGACAGAGTTTGGTGTATCTGTTGTTCCCGGGGGGGACCTGTTCTATGGGGGTGACTGAAAAGGAGGAAAATTCATCTTGGTGGTACAGATGCCCGTGCCTGCAGACGCTATGCTTAAGGAACCCATTAGTGACATTACTCCGATGTTTATTGATCCTCGTGTTCAGTTGTTGGATCTACAGGAGTGAAGGATGATGTCCACTGCTTCACAGGTGCTTAAAGTGGAAGATACAAAGTAAATGCAGCCAGATATGACTATCTAGTGCAAAGAAAAGTTCTCCCCTAACATGGACCATAGCAATGTAGCAGCCCTTTTCTCTCTCTACCATTAGTCAGGTCACACAGGAGGCTGCAGGGTTAATACAAGCAACAGGCTGAGCTCTGACCTCTCCTGAGCTCAAACACATCCTGCAGTCCTCCTTCTGTACTTTCCACCATCCACTGTCCCTCCATGCTACCCTCCTGCCCTGCAGTCCTCCTCCTGTAATTTCCACCATTCACTGTCCCTCCATGCTACACTGCTGTCCTTCAGTCCTCCTTCTGTACTCTCCACCA
>CM033644.1:120212518-120236887 GCA_019512145.1 Engystomops pustulosus | reverse complement strand
CACTGTCCCTCCATGCTACACTGCTGTCCTGCAGTCCTCCTGTACTCTCCACCATTCACTGTCCTTCCATGCTACCAGGGCCGGCTCCAGGTTTCAGTGGGCCCCTGGGCGACAGTGCCTCACTGGGCCCCTTAGCTCATATGGTGGCATTAAAAACGCAGACCTCAAGATACCAATATGCAGCCCCCCAGGCTCCTTTAATTAATATACACCCCCAACCAGAATACAGTAATTAATATACCCTACCCCGGCTCCATTAATTAATATACACCCCCAGGCTCCATTAATTAATATACACCCCCCCAGGCTCCATTAATTAATATACACTCCCCTACCCCCAGGCTCCATTAATTACTATCCCCCCCCCCCCCGGCTCCATCAATTAATATACCCTCCCCACCCCCCTCCCAGCCACAATACAGTACTTAATAATATACCCACCAGGCTTGATTAATTAATACATCCCCCAGCCAGGTTCCATTAATTAATTAAATACACATTATTAGTGGCCAGAAAAAAATTATAAACGCTAACTTACCTCAAGGCCTGCTCACATCTTCTTCATCTGCTACATCTTCCGAGTGAGAGCAGCATCTACTGTGCAGCAGTACTGTGAAGTAATTTCTTCAGCCAGCGTCCTGCAAAGTATTAGATGCTCTGCTGCAGAAATACATAGGCCGCGCCAATGCAATTATACTTGCAGTGCCGCCCCCTGTCAGCCACGCCAGCACTGTGAGTGCGACGCTTCTCTCAATTACATCGGCGATGTATGCCGATGTAATTGAGTTTTCTTATGTTGCCAGTGTGTGCCTTGGGCTCCTCTGGGACCTCTGGGTCCCCGGCACTAGCCCGGGTAAGCCGGGGGCTGGCGCCAGTCATGCATGCTACACTGCTGTCCTGCAGTCCTCCTGTAAGTCTCCACTATTCACTGTCCCTACATGCTACATTATCTATCCATATTTCCTATATAGCAATCTTTTCACACTACATTGGGACACATTTATTACAGTATACTAGCTGTGATTTAGTTGCAATACCTTACAAAATAAACAAGAACAAATGCAATTAATGGCCTCAAAGTAACATACAAAAATGCTAAAGTTTATTAGAAAAAATCATAAAAACAACTAAAAAGGTCCATGTTAATGCACCTATTTTCAGGGACAGAGAAGTAAAAAGCAATGTCCCTGAAAAGACCCCTCACTCCTACCCAAGTGTCAAATATAATCAAACATTATACTGGACCTTCCGAATAAATGGTATGACAAATAAATGAAATCAGACAGATCTCTGACTCAATTGTACAATCAATGCATACAAGTAGAGCAAAACAATAGGGCACATTTACTTACCCGGTCCAGTCGCAATCCCGTGGCGTGTTCTCTGATGAGGATTTGGGTCTGCCGGGATTCACTAAGGTTGTGCGCCCGATATTCAGCAGGTGTCGCTGCTGCGCCAAGGTCCGGCAGAGTTCACCTTCTTCTTCCTGCTGCATGTAAGTGCGTGATCTTGCGACACAAATTGTTTTTTAAATTCTGCGGTTTTTCCGAATCCATCGGGTTGTCCGACGTCCACTCTCCCCCCCCCCCCCATTTCTGTTGCGTGAAAGCTGGTGCCAATGCAGCACAATTTGATCTCGTGCGCCAAAATCCTGGGGCAATTCGGCGCAAAACGGAAATATTCGGGAAACCCGACGAAAGTGAGGCATTCAGACCTTTAGTAAATGAGCCCCAGTGTATTCTCACAGCATCTTGGTTGGTCAGGCTGACAGTAAAGTGTAAATATATCAGAGGTTAAGATAAATGCAGGGAGGCAAACTCCATGCGTATCGTGACTTCAAAGTGACTTCCTCAGGGGTTAGTGGGGTTGGCTTCCCCTTCACCTATCTAGACCTCCGACATGCATGACAGCCTGACTGACCATGATGCTTTGAGAATACATAGGTGCACATTTACTAATAACAGTGCAGTCTGTACTATGTGCAGTGTAGTGTGCAGGGGGCAACAAATTCAGGATTTCTGGTGCTCGCTCTTCGTGAATTAGGCGTCCTCTGCACTGCACCAATAGATCGCACCACTTTTTTTTGGTTCACCTTTAACATGGGGCGTTGGACATTTCTGTTGGACTTTGAATGTTAAATCTGGCGCACGGTCCAACTGAGCACCGGACGCCCCCTAATTTGTGTTGTGTGATAACTAGTGCAGCCACCACAAAAGGGTTGCTAGGAACGCAAATGTGGCATGTTCCCTTCTTAAATACATGTGCAAGCAGTTTGCACTAAAAAGAATGTGCAAAGTCCAACAGAAAATTGGTGCAAGGTCCTTAGTATATGTGCCCCACTGTGTCTAGTGTCTGCTACAGGCTGCTACTTACCTAAACCCATAGTTTAATCATCAGCTGCTGGAGCTGCTGCAATTGGGCACAAGCTGTAATCTGGCAGCCAGCCCCCATATATATCAGGAGTTTGGAGCCTCTTGATAGATCCATGGGGTTGGGGTTTACATAAAATGCTGGCGCATAATGCACCAGTGTATGATGAATCCCCCAATGATTTTTGTTTTAGCCCCATTTTAAAATTATTGGTCACTGCTCTACTCCTAACAGTCCTAACACCAGCACACAACCAAGCATCAGGAGCCAGAATACTAGTCAGTGCGCAATTTACACCAACAGGCACTGGCTATATACTGGGGGGCAAGCCCTGGCTATATTGGGGGAAGGCCCTGTCTAAATACTGGGGGACAGGCACTGGCTATACACCAGGGGGCCACCATTCACTGTCCCTCCATGCTACACTGCTGTCCTGCAGTCCCCTGTACTCTCCATCATTCACTGTCCCTCCATGCTACACTGATGCCCTGCAGTCCTCCTCCTGTACTCTCCACTATTCACTATCCCTCCATGCTACACTGCTGTCCGGCAGTCCTCCTGTACTCTACCATTCACTGTACCTCCATGCTACAATGCTGTCCTGCAGTCCTCCTATACTCTCCACCATTCACTGTCCCTCCATGCTACGCTACTGTCCTGCAGTCTTCCTCCTGTATTCTCCACCATTCACTGTCCCTCTATGCTAAACTGCTGTCCTGCAGTCCTCCTGTACTCTCCACCATTCACTGTCCCTTCATGCTACACTGCTGTCCTGCAGGCTTCCTGTCCTCTCCACCATTCACTGCCCCTCCATGCTACACTGCTGTCCTGCAGTCCTCCTCCTGTACACTCCACCATTCACTGTCCCTCCATGCTACACTGCTGTCCAGCAGTCCTCCTGTAAGGCTCCATTATTCACTGTCCCTCCATGCTACACTGCTGTCCTGCAGTCCTCTTTCTGTACTCTCCACCATTCACTGTCCCTCCATGCTACACTGCTGTCCTGTAGTCCTCCTGTAAGTCTCCACCATTCACTGTCCCTCCATGCTACACTGCTGTCCTGCAGTCCACCTTTAAGTCTCCACCATTCACTGTCTCTCCATGCTACACTGCTTTCCTGCCGTCCTCCTGTAAGTCTCCACTATTCACTGTCCTTCCATGCTACACTGCTGTCCTGCAGTCCTCCTGTAAGTCTCTACCATTCACTGTCCCTCCCTGCTACACTGCTGTTCTGCAGTCCTCCTCCTATACTCTCCACCATTCACTGTCCCCCCATGCTACACTGCTGTCCTGCAGTCCTCCTGTACTCTGCACCATCCACTATCCCTCCATGCTACACTGCTGTCCTGCAGTCGTCCTGTACTCTCCACCATTCACTGTCCTTCCATGCTGCCAGGGCCGGCTCCAGGTTTCAGTGGGCCCCTGGGCGACAGTGCCTCACTGGGCCCCTTAGCTCATGTGGTGGCATTAAAAACGCAGACCTCAAGATACCAATATGCAGCCCCCCAGGCTCCTTTAATTAATATACACCCCCCAACCAGAATACAGTAATTAATATACCCTCCAGGCTCCATTAATTAATATACCCTACCCCAGCTCCATTAATTAATATACACCCCCAGGCTCCATTAATTAATATACACCCCCCCAGGCTCCATTAATTAATATACACTCCCCTACCCCCAGGCTCCATTAATTACTATACCCCCCCCCCCAGTCTCCATCAATTAATATACCCTCCCCACCCCCCTCCCAGCCACAATACAGTACTTAATATACCCACCAGGCTTGATTAATTAATACATCCCCCAGCCAGGTCCCATTAATTAATTAAATACACATTATTAGTGGCCAGAAAAAAATTATAAACGCTAACTTACCTCAAGGCCTGCTCACATCTTCTTCATCTGATACATCTTCCGAGTGAGAGCAGCATCTACTGTGCAGCAGTACTGTGATGTCATTTCTTCAGCCAGCGTCCTGCAAAGTATTAGACGCTCTGCTGCAGAAATACATAGGCCGCGCCAATGCAATTATGCTTGCAGTGCCGCCCCCTGTCAGCCGCGCCAGCACTGTGAGTGCGACACTTTTCTCAATTACATCGGCGATGTATGCCGATGTAATTGAGTTTTCTTATGTTGCCAGTGTGTGCCTTGGGCCCCTCTGGGACCTCTGGGTCCCCGTCATGCATGCTACACTGCTGTCCTGCAGTCCTCCTGTAAGTCTCCACTATTCACTGTCCCTACATGCTACATTATCTATCCATATTTCCTATATAGCAATCTTTTCACACTACATTGGGACACATTTATTACAGTATACTAGCTGTGATTTAGTTGCAATACCTTACAAAATAAACAAGAACAAATGCAATTAATGGCCTCAAAGTAACATACAAAAATGCTAAAGTTTATTAGTAAAAATCAACTAAAACTACTAAAACAACTAAATGCACCTAATGTTAATGCACCTAATTTCAGGGACAGAGAAGTAAAAAGCAATATCCCTGAAAACACCCCTCACTCCTACCCAAGTGTCAAATATAATCAAACATTATACTGGATCTTCTGAATAAATGGTATGACAAATAAATGAAATCAGAAAGATCTCTGACTCAATTGTACAATCAATGCATACAAGTAGAGCAAAACAATAGGGCACATTTACTTACCCGGTCCAGTCGCAATCCCGCAGGGTGTTCTCTGATGAGGATTTGGGTCTGCCGGGATTCACTAAGGTTGTGCGCCCGATATTCAGCAGGTGTCGCTGCTGCGCCGAGGTCCGCCGGAGTTCACCTTCTTCTTCCTGGTGCATGTAAGCGCGTGATCTTGCAACACAAATCGTTTTTTAAATTCTGCGTTTTTTCCGAATCCATCAGGTTGTCCGATGGACAGTAAAGTGTAAATATATCAGATGTTAAGATAAATGCAGGGAGGGCAACTCCATGCGTATCGTGACTTCAAAGTGACTTCCTCAGGGGTTAGTGGGGTTTGCTTCCCCTTCACCTATCTAGACCTCCGACATGCATGACAGCCTGACTGACCATGATGCTTTGAGAATACATAGGTGCACATTTACTAAGAACAGTGCAGTCTGTACTATGTGCAGTGTAGTGTGCAGGGGGCAACAAATTTAGGATTTCTGGTGCTCGCTCTTCATGAATTAGGCGTCCCCTGCACTGCACCAATAGATCACACCACTTTTTTTTGGTTCACCTTTAACATGGGGCGTTGGACATTTCTGTTGGACTTTGAATGTTAAATCTGGCGCACGGTCCAACTGAGCACCGGATGCCCCCTAATTTGTGTTGTGTCATAACTAGTGCAGCCGCCACAAAAGGGTTGCTAGGTACGCAAATGTGGTATGTTCCCTTCTTAAATACATGTGCAAGCAGTTTGCACTAAAAAGATTGTGCAAAGTCCAACAGAAAATTGGCGCAAGGTCCTTACTATATGTGCCCCACTGTGCCTAGTGTCTGCTACAGGCTGTTACTTACCTAAACCCATAGTTTAATCATCAGCTGCTGGAGCTGCTGCAATTGGGCACAAGCTGTAATCTGGCAGCCAGCCCCCATATATATATCAGGAGTTTGGAGCCTCTTGATAGATCCACGGGGTTGGGGTTTACATCAAATGCTGGCGCATAATGCACCAGTGTATGATGAATCCCCCAATGATTTTTGTTTTAGCCCCATTTTAAGGACTCTACTCTGAGTCCTAACACCAGCACACAACCAAGCATCAGGAGCCAGAATACTAGTCAGTGCGCAATTTACACCAACAGGCACCGGCTGTATATTGGGGGGAAGGCACTGTCTATTTACTGGGGGCCAGGCACTGACTATACACCAGGGGGAAGGCACTGGCTATACACCAGGGGGAAGGCACTGGCTATATGCTTGGGGCAGGCACTGGCTATATACTGGGGGGCAGGCACAGGCTATATACTGAGGGGCAGGCACTGGCTATATACTGAGCGGCAGGCCTGGTTATATACTAGGGGAGCAGGCACTGGTTGGATATATACTGGGTGGAGGCTGTGACCAATGCATTTCCCATCCTAGGCTTATACTTGAGTCAACGGTACTGTTTTTTATGACATAAATAAATAAAAAAGGGTGATCTGTAGTTTTAAAGTCTGTGTAAATGATGTACGCTAATCAGCAGGTCAATGCCCTGTCAGTGCGCTAATTCACTCTCTGCTAAAGAAGTGTGATTAAATGGATAAAGGAGGTCTGTGGTAGGGTCACACTGATTGGATTCAACGTGTACAGCAGCTTGTCAGATGCCTGCGTGGATTAAATCTAAACCTTTCTTGTTGAAGGTTCATTTACCCACTATTCTTTAGTGCCTCAATTTTTTTCATACCTACTTTTCCCATAAAATTATCATTTATATTTGCTTTCTGCTGAGCAAAAGTGGGATTGTCGGCTCCTTTTTTGAGCACTGCTGACGACCTATTATGTTCAACATGTAGAGTCTGGCCACATATTCATAATTAAGAAATTCTCCAGGGATCCTTCCTTTAATTTAAAAAAAAGAGAAGGCCATTGTAGTTAAGTAAAATCATTTCAATTTAAAGAAAACTTTGAACAAAGGGTCTTCTTTAGAAAATGACTAGAAGTTTTGTTTAAGATTTTTTTGAATAATAATGTACTACATGGATTCTGAAAATTTGACCTTATATCCAGCATTACTTCCTGCTGTGCATTTAAATTATGGCTGCCCTCTATAAAGGTGTCTTTTAGGGTGCATTAAATTGAATTCCACACTATTTTCCAAGTATAATCGTTAATGTTCCATGTCTTCATGATCCTCACTCTCTCGTCCGTTTTGAGGAGAAGACCGTATCTATTTTCAGTAGCCTTAATTTATTTTCATGATTCACTGATATGACTGTCATGCCGGTGGTACATCCAATTAACCTTCCTAGAGTTCATTCTACGATCGTCACCTTCACAATACACAAGGATTTCGATGCTGCCTCCCCCTTTCCTTTTTTACCTTTTTACATCCTTCACGCAGTGGCGTGATTGTTTGATAGCCGATAATTTTCATAGCAAATCAAGTCAGGCTCCCAAAGCTGTGCCTGCTCGTCTCTTCAGCTGAGTATCTTCTGTGTAATCGCTACTAATTATGTATTTTCTTAATTTCATTTTTCATCTTCATTTCATTATCTTTACCTATTTCTGCCCATTGTCTCGTTGCCCTTATTCATCAAAACCATATTCAATATCAAATTGTATTTTATATATTCCTTAACTAAAATGGTATAATGTTTTAGGATTTTCTTAAAAAAAATTCTGACGTATTTTATTTTATCAAACTTTCTCGTTGTTAATATTCATGGCCAATTAAATATAAAGCCAATATCACGTACAGATACCTTTAAAAAGGGGTATTCACATGAAGACAATTTTCTTATATTACTCTACGATAACAAACCCAACATTGGTTTGCACGGTGTTATTTCGACACATTTTCCACCTGCATTTTTTTCCACTCCGATGCTTTCCCCGATTTGTTACTTTGCAATTTAGGCGGGCACGATCGGATTGCACACCGGTTTCACAAAACAGTAAATGGAAGGGCGTGGTCCCCGGAAAAACCCGACAGATTTGAAAAACTGCGAATTTAAAAAAAAAATTGGTGTTGCGCAAAAATACACTCACATACACCGAGACGGAGAAGGTGAACTCCTGACGAAGTGACTCCTGACGAAGGCCCAATTCCCGGGCCAAAACGTGTTGCACATCAAAAAAATACGCTTTTGAAGGAACCATTTGCAGAGCAGTCCCCCACGAGCACCGCACCTATTTTCTTCTCCACATGTACACTTGGGCTTCTTGAATGCATCACTCACACATACCGCGTCCTCTGAACACTTTGGAACAGACGGCCATGAGGAAGGAGAGCCGGCAGCCACCAAGGATATACCTATATAAGGCGCTCTCTCGAGCGCTTACAAGGTGAGCGAATTAACCACAGTTTTTAAGCAATTGTCATTTTTCATTTGACCTACTACACTAGGAAAACGCGTGTTTGTCTCCCTTCTCTTTCTTTTCCCCTCACAATTCGTTCCCCCCTCTCGAGCAACCATAACCTCGAGGGGATCTTAGAGAGGGGCCCACAACCTTTTCAGAGTACAAAGGTGAAATGGAACAATAGGAGCAAGGACCACGATCACAACACTTACAGTCTATGAGGATAGGGGGGTGCAAAAAGAGCTTACAGTCATGAGGGTGAGGGGGTTACAAAAAAGCTTACAGTCTAGAAAGATGAGTGGTTGACACAGATGTAGTAAGACTTGTATAATGGTTTAAAATATTCTTTATAGGAACAAATAAAATAATTTAATAAATAAAAATGCCACTGTGTGAACCAGCCATCAGCCCGCCACCTTATATACAAAGTCTAAAGTCAATGTGACTGGAGAGAAGCCTGGAGCTTGGTATCTATCTGGTGTTTGCCGGATAACAGACTGGGAAAAGGACACAGGATGGGTTAGTAAATATAGTTTAATTTGATGCAGTTGGCAAGCTGTGATAGGCTTGCCTGAAGAGATTGTGGGGGTTTTAAGAGAACGTTTGAAAGTTTGTATTCTGAAGGCAATTCTAAGAATTGGAGAAGTCCTAGAGACGTGATGGGAGGGTTGGATTACGGTAGAGATTAAGTTTATTATCACAGCAGATCTAAGAGCATGGGTTGGGGCGATAGACAGAGATAAGAGAGGAGGGGTAGAAGGTTGCAGCATTATGCAGAGCTTTTGTGGATGAGAATTATTATTTTAAGTTGTAAACTGAAGAGACAGGCAACCAGTGCAGTGACTGACATACCTGGAGGCATCTGGGTAGCGATTGGCCTGAAAGGCCGAGCTTGGACGCTGCATAGGAACAGATCGAAAATTACAGTAGTCTAGTCGAGAGTGAATCAGAGTAACAATTAGCACTTTTAGAGGTTGCAATTTGTAAGAAATTCGGACATATTTCTGAGATGCATATGGGAATAGGAGCAAGATTAACATGCGTTGCAAAGCAGTGGTCAAAGTCCAGCTCAACCCCAAGAGACAGTCGGGCCTGCAGCCTAGGTGTTTTTGTGATCTTAGCTGCTAGTACAACAAACCTTCGGCATCAGTAGTCACTGGTTGCCATGGGGTGTTTCATCATCACCAGAGAGAGAGAGAGCACTGTACAGATGTAAGATTACAGATGTGATGAGGCAGGAGGGGCAGTGTGACAGGAGAGTAAGAGCAGTCTGGGGGGTTTTAATGGCCTTTGCAGTTGGAGCACTTCTGGCTCATTTACAAATTTTTAGAAGTTGAATCATGGACAAGGAACCACTAATAGAATATAAACACAGATCCATAATTATTGTGCCCAGATGTGTATGAAGGGCTCAGTCTGTGAGCTTCAAGAGGACTCACGGCTGAGCCTCTTCATACAAACTGGGTGTTTGCTGCAAATCAGCAAACTCCCAACCACTACACCTGTGATTGATTCAAGCATGATCACATTGTTAACCATTTAAATGCCCGAGTCAAAGCTGCTGGGAGGCACTTGTTGCAGGTTGTGCATGGGTGCCACCATTTTGAGCCAGAATTGTGGACACTTATGATATCATCGTGGAGCCACGATCCATTGCTATGACTATGGGAGTCTCTATGTGATATTCAGGCATATCCAGGCATGTCACTGAGCACGATCTATAACAGTATGTCAAAGGCACACTGTATAGATTATCAGAAAAATACCCATATACTGCAATAAAACAGTAAAATTGCAGTATAGGGCAGGATCCAATAGCGCCCCTAGGTTGAAAGTACCTTAGGGATCTAAAATTACAGTAAAAAAATCTAAAAGTGAAAATCACACTGCTTCTTTGAACTGATTTAAAATAAACAATAAAATCATAACAGTGTTAGGGATTGTGGGTCAAAAAATTGTTCAATCTATCAAAATATAAAAATAGCTATTACTGGTGGGGAATCCCGTAATGGAAAATAGCTGGCAAAATGTCGGAAATGCCACTGTTTTGCCAATTTTGCAAAACATAAAAATTTTAATAAAATGAAACTGTTGTACATCTCCAAAATGGAAGCAATGAAAACGTCATTTTCACCTTACACACCCATAAACCAACATATGAATAGTTTATATTTGTAAAAATGAGATTTTTTTGTACACTAAGATTACAATTTTTAAATCTACTAAAAACATAATAAAAACGTTATGTAAATTGTGTATCTCCATGGTTTATACTGACCCAAAAATAAAGAGAGGTGTCAATTAGAGCACTCAGTGGAATGACATAAAAACAGGGCCTAAAAGAATACAAGGCAATGTTATTCTTTTCTTGTCAATTACACAACATTTTAATTTTTTGTTTGAAAGTGGGGCGTGAAATATGGCAACACAAAACGAAAAATGCTTTGTCCCTAACCCTACCCCATAAAGCACTGTCATACATGTATGTTGAATGTGGTCTAATGCCACATCCTGACATACATATAAATCTTAGCAAGGCCTGTGCGATCGCTGCAGGATCCCACTGCACTGTCCATATTGCTGGGATTGTGACACTCATGATCCCGGCTGTTTAACCCTAAGGGGCATTACCAGGTACTTACCCAGCCAATCAGCAGAGGTGCCGACAGCTTTCCGTTGCAAGCCCTGGGTTCCTGTGAAGACCCATGATTGTCGTTGTTAAATGCTGGTTACATCTAGAACATCTTGAACACATACAAAAGGATCAAAAGGATCCTGGAAACTACAGACCTGTGAGTCTAACTTCTGTTGTGGGGAAAATATTTGAGGGGTTTTGTTAGAGATGCTGTTCTTGAGTATCTCATGTATTACCCCTATAAGCGAGCAAAAGCATGGGTTTATGAGAGATCGGTCCTGTCAGACTAATATGATTGGCTTCTATGAGAAGGAAAGTTCCAGACTGGACCTGGGGGCTGTGGATGTTGTATATTTGGACTTTTCAAGGCATTTGATACAGTGCTGCATAAAGGTTGATACATAAAATGAACCGTTTAAGACTAGGAGAAAATTCTGTGTATTTGGGTAAGTAATTGGCTTAGCAGGATGACATCATAAATGGCACAATCTTAGATTGGGTTGACGTTTACCAGTGGGTGCCCACAGGGTCCGTATTGGGGCCACTTCTTTTTAATACTTTTATTAATGACTTGTAGTTGGTTTTACAACAGTCAAGTTTCAATATTTGCAGATAACTAAGCTGTGTAAAGTAATAATACTGAGGCCAATAGTATAGCATTACAAAGGATTGTGGAAGCTTGAGGAGTGGGTGGAGAAAAATGGTTGATTAGGTTAATGTAGATAAATGTTAAAGTATTTCAATTGGGTCCATAAAACAAAAAGTGCAATATGTTTCTGAACAGTCAATTACTTGTACTTTGGCACACATGTATGAAACAAATAGTCAGAACTGGAACAGTGCGGGGAGAGTAACCAAGATTATTAAGGGACTAGACAACCAGGACAGATTACAAAATTTGGGTTGATTCAGTTTTAGAAAAAAAAACTGAGGGGAGACCCTCATAACAATGTACAAATACCTGAACAGGCAGTACAAGATCTCTCCCAAAGATCTTTTTAGACCTATCCCTGTAACCAGGACAAGGGGGCATCCTCTACGCCTAGAGGAGAGGCGTTTTCTACCATCAACATAGACAAAGGTTCTTTACTAGAGATGAGCGAGTCAAACTTTTCCTTATGCTCGATTGCTCGTATCGAATAACGAACCCCATTGAAGGTCAATGGAGACTTGAGCATTTTTCAGCAATGCTCTGGCAATAAATGTGTATTTTATGGAAATAAGAAGTAACCCGTGTTAAACATCACACACACATACTGTTTCTTTCACATACTATTGTGAAGAACACCTTTCTGCACTAATGTCTTCTGATAAGTTAGCAGATGTATGGAAACATCTGCAATGTGTTCTTCACTGTGGCTTCACTGTGTTTCTTCACTAAATGATCCTGTGTTCACTGTGTTCACGGTTTTCAACTGTGTTCTTCACTGTTCTTCACTGTGTTTCCTTAGTAAAAGCTCAATCTCGAGCAGACGATATATGCTCGCTCATCTTCTTTCTTTACTGAAAGAGCAGCGAGACTATGAACACTCCTGCTGCCAGGAGGTTGTTATGGAGGACACTATGTACATGTTCAGAGAGGCCTGGATTGCCTTTCTAGAGAGCAAATATCACAGGTTATGTGGAAAAAACATTTGTTTAATTCTTGAAGTTGGAATTGATGAAATTGCGTCTTTTTTCTAGCCTTAGATACTTATGATACTATGGCAATGCAAAAACAAGAAAAAAAAATTAACCATTTTATAGCCTTTAAAATGTGATGATGCAAATCTGCTCAGAATGGTGCTCCTTTTCGTTCTATCCCTAGCCGGGTGCCTTTGCAGCAGTTTACCAACACATATAGGGGCAGATTTATCAAGCAGTGTGAAAGTCAGAATATTTCCAATTGCCCATGGCAACCAATCACAGCTCCCCTTTAAATATTCATGAGTCACTGGTGAAAATTGAAAGCTGCTGTGATTGGTTTGCCATGGCCAACTGGAAATATTCTGACTTCAGACGCCTTATAAATCTGCCCCTAGGGTATTGGCATAACTCTGGAGATTGGGTATACAACACTTTGTTGAAGCCTTTCATCATTTTAATCCTGGTTGAAATTTTACCTTTTTGAACCAAATGATGGGGGTCATTTACTAAGGCCCGAACATGTTTTCCGCGGTTACGTGAATTTTCCTTTTGTGGCGAGATTTCCCAGAATTTCCCTAGGGTTTTGGCACCAATTAGATGTGGCGCATCGGCGCCGGCATGCACGCTACGGAAATCAGGGACGTGGCCGTACCAAAACCGACAGATTCGGAAAAATGTTCGCTGACATGCGCTACCTGCACCCAGGTAGGACGGTGAACTCAGTGCATTCCGAGAACTTCAGCGCAGCAGCAACCTGGTGTCATCAGGGAACCCTTAGTGATCGCCGGAAGACCCGATCCTCCACAAGAACGTAGTAATCTGCCCCAATGTGTTACAAAGAAATGCAAATTGCAAGTTCCCCCTCCATTGTTGTTTAAACCCCTGTAAAACACTCAAAGGGTTAGCAAACTTCTTATATTGATTTCTCATACATTGAGGGGTGTCATTTAAATACTAATATGGGTTTTACTTATATTTAGGCCCTCAATCACTTGAAGTTGAGCGTGCCTATAAATACCAGTTTTCATAAAAATCATGCCAACATAAGCAGACATCCGGAAATGTTAGTTTATATAAGATTATTGGATGATATGACCATCTGCTTGAAAAGCAAATAATAAAAAACTGTAAAAATTTTGAATTTTTAAAAATTGTTTTGCCAACTAGTGACAGGCGATTTAAAAAATCGGGTTAGGTCTGAAAGTGGCTTTCTCCTAATGGGTTAAGGGGTAATTTGCTACTTTGAAACATAAGGATGTATATGGAAGATTATACAGTTCTTTCTTTTTTAGTCTATTTAGCTTATTCTGTGTAGATTGCAAAATGAAATCATAAATTTACCTTAAAACATAGAGCTCTCAAAAAGTAATAAAGTTGTTCAAAACAATATTTTTTAAAGGGAACATATTAATAACAATATACAAATAATTTCCAAGCAACGCAAGTTAATTGCTATTACAGATGTACTACAGTTGAAATTGTTATGCAATATAATATGGTACAAAGCAGTATAGTACAAAAAAGCAATACGAAAGCAATAAAAGCTAGTAAAAAACAAAAGGCTTGATATGTTTTAAAGTGTCGTTCTGCAAATTATAAACCATTTTGCATTGCGGATTAAGTGGACACTGTACCTTTTGTATAAGATTAAAGGTCATGCAGCTCACCCAACTTGTTTGATCCGCCAAGGTAGAATCTTTGTTCCACACTGTGAGATGAATGTTCACATATATCCAACAAGTGAGTGCAATCCCTTTTGCTAGCTCTTTGCGTTGTCATTATGTTCACATTAATGTTTCTGGTTACTGTTGGACGATAGGAAGAAGCAGGAGAAATTTCTGAAGAAGGTCCAAGGCTACAGTAGATGCCCTTTCCAGAGAAGAGAGGCCACAGAGCGAGCAGTATGCAATTGAGAGCTGTTTCACTTTGGACAAGGAGAGAGGAGCAAATTTCATAAAATGTGTTTGAACTATTAAACACAATTTTCAAAGCTTTCTACCCTCCTGGAGACCTTTGGAGTATGAGCCTTATGCTTTCTCACAGTCTCAATAGAATATTTGCTCTCAATAGTAATGGTCCTCTTGAGCCCTGACTTGGCCTGGGAGAATGGATACTCCATGTGGTGAATGAGAGCCACGTTCTGCCACAGAGCCACAGTTCCTGGAGCCTCCGAAGGCTGTATTGTTCTGGAGGACCAACTCCTCCTAACCTAAAATAAAACAGAGAAACTCGGCATAACCGAGTTACAAGAAAAGAATTTCCATTTATGAAGAATAAATTAATTTGTAAAAACTTCTGACATATGCAGTAATCTCCAATCTTAGCAAAAGGTTTATTGAAGTAAGATGTGTCAGATTAATGTCAGTGGAACGCAAATGTGGGTCGACACTCACCCCTGCTCGTGAATTGAGTACTTGCAATATGTAGAAAAATCCTGTTTTCCTTGAGGTACTGGTTAAACATGTTCAATGCATTGTTCAGTGTTTCATAACATCAACATGGAACAGGCTTGGATCTACTTAAATGGGTTATGCCCAAAACAAATTACTCCAAAAAGTTCAAAGGTTAATAAAATCTATTGTAATGGTTACAGGAATAAAAATAATTTTTATTTGTTATTATGATGCTTTTCAGTCTCTATTCTGTTCCACACAAAAGCATGGGGAAAGGGGTCTAGCAGGCACATGCACAGCACCGACAGAGGCAGTTATTCCCCAACTCAGCACTACACAGCGCTCAGCCTTCAGAGTCTCCTTCCACCTGCTGTGTTCAAATAGTCCCTGCACTTACTGTTCCCCAGCACAGCAGGATTCTGCTATCAATGCTGTGTGTCACCTACCAAAGCCCTGACACTGCTCCTGTTTCCTTTTAATCATTGTCACTATAAACTTAAATAAGAAACTAAATTATATATCTGTACACACACACCTGTATATTAAATACATATTCTGACACTTTCATATGAACCTCATTTATAAAAACTATAAACAGTTGTTCTCCATCAGTCACAGCTCAGCTATCATTTTTCGAAGCCGTAATAAAATATAAAACTCAGTATAATGTGTGGTGTATATACCATATATGCTCAAGTATGTGCCAACCCGAGTATAAGCCGAGGTGCCAACAAAAAACTGTCAGTAACCAATGCATTTCCCATCCTAGGCTTATACTTGAGTCAACGGTACTGCCAGTTTTTTTGTTGGCACCTCGGCTTATACTCGGGTTGGCACATACTTGAGGAAAGCTGGTGCCAATGCAGCACAATTTGATCTCGTGCCCCAAATCCTGGGGCAATTCGGCGGAAAAACGAAATATTCGGGAAACCCGACGAAAGTGAGGCATTCAGACCTTTGTAAATGAGCCCCAGTGTATTCTCACAGCATCTTGGTTGGTCAGGCTGACAGTAAAGTGTAAATATATCAGAGGTTAAGATAAATGCAGGGAGGCAAACTCCATGCGTTATCGTGACTTCAAAGTGACTTCCTCAGGGGTTAGTGGGGTTGGCTTCCCCTTCACCTATCTAGACCTCCGGACATGCATGACAGCCTGACTGACCATGATGCTTTGAGAATACATAGGTGCACATTTACTAAAACAGTGCAGTCTGTACTATGTGCAGTGTAGGTGCAGGGGGCAACAAATTCAGGATTTCTGGTGCTCGCTCTTCGTGAATTAGGCGTCCTCTTGCACTGCACCAATAGATCGCACCACTTTTTTTTGGTTCACCTTTAACATGGGGCGTTGGACATTTCTGTTGGACTTTGAATGTTAAATCTGGCGCACGGTCCAACTGAGCCCGGACGCCCCCTAATTTGTGTTGTGTGATAACTAGTGCAGCCCACACAAAAGGGTTGCTAGGAACGCAAATGTGGATGTTCCCTCTTTAAATACATGTGCAAGCAGTTTGCACTAAAAGAATGTGCAAAGTCCAACAGAAAAATTGGGCAAGGGTCCTTGATATGTGCCCCACTGTGTCTAGTGTCTGCTACAGGCTGTACTTACCTAAACCCATAGTAATCATCAGCTGCTGGAGCTGCTGCAATTGGGCACAAGCTGTAATCTGGCAGCCAGCCCCCATATATATCAGGAGTTGGAGCCTCTTGATAGATCCATGGGGTTGGGGTTTTACATAAAATGCTGGCGCATAATGCACCAGTGTATGATGAATCCCCCAATGATTTTTGTTTTAGCCCCATTTTAAAATTAGGTCTGCTCTACTCTAGTCCTAACACCAGCACACAACCAAGCATCAGGAGCCAGAATACTAGCAGTGCGCAATTTACACCACAGGCACGGCTATACTGGGGGGAAGCCTGGTGTATTGGGAAGGCCCTGTCTAATACTGGGGGACAGGCACTGGCTATACACCAGGGGGAAGGCACTGGCTATAGCTGGAAGGCAATGGCTATATACTGGGGGGCAGGCACTGGCTATATACTGGGGGGCAGGCACTGGCTATATACTGAGGGCAGGCCTGGTTATTAATAGGGGAGCAGGCACTCGTTGGATATATACTGGGTGGAGGCTGTGACCAATGCATTTCCCATCCTAGGCTTATACTTGAGTCAACGGTACTGACAGTTTTTTGTTGGCACCTCGGCTTATACTCGGGTTGGCACATACTTGAGCATATATGGTATATGCACACACACATTATACTGAGTTTTATATTTTTATACGGCTTTGAAAAATTATAGCTGAGCTGTGACTGATGGCTATGAGCAACTGTTTTATAGTTTTTATAAATGAGGTTGATATGAAAGTGTCAGAATATGTTATTTAATATACAGGTGTGTGTGTACAGATATATAATTTAGTTTCTTATTTAAGTTTTTAGTGACAAGGATTAAAAGGAAACAGGAGCAGTGTCAGGGCTTTGGTAGGTGACACACAGCATTGATAGCAGAATCCTGCTGTGCTGGGGAACAGTAAGTGCAGGGACTATTTGAACACAGCAGGTGGAAGGAGACTCTGAAGGCTGAGCGCTGTGTAGTGCTGAGTTGGGGAATAACTGCCTCTGTCGGTGCTGTGCATGTGCCCGACTAGACCCCTTCCCCATCTGCTTTTGTGTGGAACAGAATAGAGACTGAAAAGCATCATAATAACAAATAAAAAATTATTTTTATTCCAGGTAACCATTACAAATAGTAATTTGTTTTGTGGCATAACCCATTTAAGTAGATCCAAGCCTGTTCCATGTTGATGTTATGAAACACTGAACAATGCATTGAACATTGTTTAACCAGTACCTCAAGGAAACAGGATTTTTCTACATATTGCAAGTACTCAATTCACGAGCACAGGGTGAGTGTCGACCCACATTTGCGTTCCACTGACATTAATCTGACACATCTTACTTCAATAAACCTTTTGCTAAGACTTTGAGATTACTGCATATGTCAGAAGTTTTACTAAATAATTTAATTCTTCATAAATGGAAATTATTTTCTTTTAACTCTGTGTTATTCAGTTCTCTTGCTTTTATTTTTAGTAGTTTACTAAACAGGTTTTACTAGAGATTGTGTGCCTGTTATAGCCCTTGTTGACAAGTGTGGTGTTCCATGGCCAGACCATGTCATAGAAGTGGAAGTCTTATCTGACCTCAAGAGTTAGGAGGAGTTGGTCCTCCAGAACAATACAGCCTTCTGGAGGCTCTCAGGAACTGTGGCTCTGTGGCAGAACTGTGGCTCTCATTCACCACATGGAGTATCCATTCTCCCAGGCCAAGTCAGGGCTCCAAGAGGACCATTACTATTTGAGAGCAAATATTCTATTGAGACTGTGAGAAAGCATAAGGTCATACTCCAAAGGTCTCCAGGAGGTAGAAAGCTTTTGAAAATTGTGTTAATTAGTTCAAACACATTTTTATGAAATTTGCTCATCTCTCCTTGTCAAAGTGAAACAGCTCTCACTTTGCATTACTGCTCGCTCTCTGTGCCTCTCTTCTCTGGAAAGGGCATCTACTGTAGCCTTGGACCTTCTTCAGAAATTTCTCCTGCTTCTCCTCCTATCGTCCAACAGTAACCAGAACATTAATGTGAACATAATGACAACGCAAAAGAGCTAGCAAAAGGGATTGCACTCACTCGTTGGATATATGTGAACATTCATCTCACAGTGTGGAACAAAGATTTCTACCTTGGCGATCAAACAAGTTGGGTGAGCTGCATGACCTTTAATCTTATACAAAAGGTACAGTGTCCACTTAATCTGCAATGCAAAATGGTGTATAATTTGCAGAACGACACTTTCAAAAACATATCAAGCCTTTTGTGTTTTTATAGCTTTTATTGCTTTCTGTATTGCTTTTTTTGTACTATACTGCTTTGTACCATATTATATTGCATAACAATTTCAACTGTAGTACATCTGTAATAGCAATTAACTTGTGTTGCTTGGAATTATTTGTATATCTGTTATTAATATGTTTCCCTTTAAAAAATATTGTTTGAACAACTTTATTACTTTTTGAGATGGAGAGAGCTCTATGTTTTAAAGTAAATTTATGATTTAATTTTGCAATCTAACACAGAATAAGCTAAATAGACTAAAAAGAAAGAACTGTAAATTTTCCATATACATCCTCATGTTTTCAAAGTAGCAAATTACCCCTTAACCCATTATGGATCAAGCCACTTTCAGACCTAACCCGATTTTTTAAATCTGCCCTGTCACTAGTTTGGCAAAAAATTTTTAAAATTCAAAATTTTTACAGTTTTTACAGTTTTAAATTATTTGCTTTTCAAGCAGATGGTCATATCATCCAATAATCTTATAAACTAACATTTCCTGGATGTCTGCTTTATGTTGGCATGATTTTTATGAAAACTGGTATTTATAGGCACCTGCTCACCTTTCAAGTGACTTTGAGAGGCCTAAATATAAGTAAAACCATTAAAGAAATGACACCCCTCAATGTATGAGAAATCAATATTAAGAAGTTTGCTAACCCTTTGAGTGTTTTACAGGGGTTAAAACACAATGGAGGGGGAACTTGCAATTTGCATTTCTTTTTGTCAACACATTGGGGCAGATTTACTTACGTTCTGTGTGGAGGATTCGGGTCTTCCGGCGATTCACTAAGGCAGTTCCCCTGATGTACACCAGGTGTTGCTGCTGCGCTGAAGTTCCTCGGAATGCACTGAAGTTCACCGTCCTACCCTGGGTGCAGGTAAGCGCATGTCAAGCGATACATTTTTCCGAATCTGTCGGGTTTTTGTACGGCCACGTCCCTGATTTCCGTAGCGTGCATGCCGGCGCCGATGCGCCACAATCTGATCGCGTGCGTTTCTGGGAAAATCGTCGCAAAATGGAAAAATTCACGTAACCCGCCGGAAAACCATGATTCGGGCCCTTAGTAAATGACCCCCATTCATTTTGGTCCAAAAAGTAAACATTCACAATGGATAAAATGATGAAAGGCTCAACAAAGTTTGATACCCAATTTCTCCAGAGTATGCCAATACCCTATATGTGTTGGTAAACTGCTGCAAAGGCACACGGCTAGGGATAGAACGAAAAGGAGCACCATTCTGAGCAGATTTGCATCATCACATTTTAAAGGCTATAAAATGGTTAATTTTTTTTTCTTGTTTTTGCATTGCCATAGTATCATAGTATCTAAGGCTAGAAAAAGACGCAATTTCATCAATTCCAACTTCAAGAATTAAACAAATGTTTTTTCCACATAACCTGTGATATTTCTGCTCTCCAGAAAGGCATCCAGGCCTCTCTTGAACATGTACATAGTGTCCTCCATAACAACCTCCTGCAGCAGAGAGTTTCATAGTCTCGCTGCTCTTTCAGTAAAGAATAGAGATGAGCGAGCATACTCGTCCTGCTCGAGATTGAGCTTTTACTCAAGGAAACACAGTGAAGAACAGTGAAGAACACAGTGAAAACCGTGAACACAGTGAACACAGGATCATTTAAGTGAAGAACACAGTGAAGAACACATTGCAGATGTTTCCATACATCTGCTAACTTATCATAAGACATTAGTGCAGAAAGGTGTTCTTCACAATAGTATGTGAAGAACAGTATGTGTGTGTGATGTTTAACATGGGTCATTCTCCTTTTTGAAGTTCCACGAATATTCCATTGAATAAAAAAAATGCTTGAAAAATGCTCAAGTCTCCCATTGACTTCAATGGGGTTCGTTATTCGATACGAGCAATCGAGCATAAGGAAAAGTTTGACTCGAGTAACGAGCACTCGAGCATTTTAGTGCTCGCTCATCTCTAGTAAAGAACCTTTGTCTATGTTGATGGTAGAACCGCCTCTCCTCTAGGCGTAGAGGATGCCCCCTTTTCCTGGTTACAGGCGTAGGTCTAAAAAGATCTTTGGAGAGATCCTTGTACTGCCTATTCAGGTATTTGTACATTGTTATGAGGTCTCCCCTCAGCTTTTTTTTTCTAAACTGAATAACCCCAAATTTTGTAATCTGTCCTGGTTGTCTAGTCCCTTAATAATCTTGGTTACTCTCCCCTGCACCTGTTCCAGTTCTGCTATTTTGTTTTCATACATTGGTGTCCAAAACAGTACAAGTAATTGACTGTTCAGAACATAATTGCACTTTTTGTTTTTATGGCCCAATTGAATAACTTTACATTTATCTACATTAAACCTAATAAACCATTTCTCCACCCACTCCTCAAGCTTCCACAAATCCCTTTGTAATGCTATACTATTGGCCTCAGTATTAATTACTTTACACAGCTTAGTATTATCTGCAAATATTGAAACTTGACTGTGTAAACCAACTACAACGTCATTAATAAAAGTATTAAAAAGAAGTGGCCCCAATACGGACCCCTGTGGCACTCCACTGGTAACGTCAACCCAATCTAAGATTGTGCCATTTATGATGTCCCTCTGTCATTGCTAAGCCAATTACTTACCCAAATACACAGATTTTCTCCTAGTCTAAACGGTTTCATTTTATGTATCAACCTTTTATGCAGCACTGTATCAAATGCCTTGAAAAGTCCAAACATACAACATCCACAGCCTCCCCCAGGTCCAGTCTGGAACTTTCCTTCTCATAGAAGCCAATCATATTAGTCTGACAGGACCGATCTCTCATAAACCCATGCTTTTGCTCGCTTATAGGGTTATATACAGTGAGATACTCAAGAACAGCATCTCTAACAAACCCCTCAAATATTTTCCCCACAACAGAAGTTAGACTCACAGGTCTGTAGTTTCCAGGATCCTTTTTGATCCTTTTTGTATGTGTTCTAAGATGTTCTAGATGTAACCAGCATTTAACAACGACAATCATGTGGTCTTTCACAGGAACCCAGGGCTGCAACGGAAGCTGTCGGCACCTCTGCTGATTGGCTGGGTAAGTACCTGGTAATGCCCCTTAGGGTTAAACAGCCGGGATCATGAGTGTCACAATCCCAGCTAATAGACAGTGCAGTTGGGATCCTGCAGCGATCGCACAGGCCTTGCTAAGATTTATATGTATGTCAGGATGTGGCATTAGACCACATTTCAACATACATGTATGACAGTGCTTTATGGGGTTAGGGACAAAGCACTTTTTCGTTTTTGTGTTGCCATATTTCACGCCCCACTTTCAAACAAAAAAGTTTTTAAATGTTGTGTAATTGACAAGAATAACATTTGCCTTGTATTCTTTTAGGCCCTATTTTTATGTCATTCACTGAGTGCTCCAATTGACACCTCTCCTTTATTCTTTGGGTCAGTATAACCATGGAGATACACAATTTACATAACGTTTATTATGTTTTAGTAGATTTAAAAAATTGTAAATCTTATGTACAAAAAAAATCTTCATTTTACAATATAAACTATTCATATGTTATGGAGCTGTGTAAGGTGAAATGACGTTTTCATTGCTTCCATTTTGGAGACTGTACAACAGTTTCATTTTATTAAAATTTTTATGTTTTGCAAAATTGGCAAAACAGTGGCATTTCAGACATTTTGCAGCTATTTTCCATTACGGGATTCCCCACCAGTAATAGCTATTTTTATATTTTGATAGATTGAACATTTTGGGACCCACAATCCCTAACATGTTTATGATTTTATTTGTTTATTTTTAAATCAGTTCTAAAGTAAGCGGGTGATTTTCACTTTTAGATTTTTTTTTACTGTAATTTTAGACTCCCTAAGGTACTTTCAACCTAGGGGCGCTATTGGATCCTGCCATATACTGCAATTTTACTGTATTGCAGTATATGGGTATTTTCCTGATAATCTATAACAGTGTGCCTTTGACATACTGTTATAGATCGTGCTCAATGACATGCCTGGATATGCCTGAATATCACATAGACTCCCATCTGTCATAGCAATGGATCGTGGCTCCACGATGATATCATAAGTGTCCACAATCCGGCTCAAAATGGTGGCACCCATGCACAACCTGCAACAAGTGCTCCCAGCAGCTTTGACTCGGGCATTTAAATGGTTAACACCTGTGATCATTGCTTGAATCAATCACAGGTGTTAGTGGTTGGGAGTTTGCTGTATTTGCAGCAAACACCCAGTTTGTATGAAGAGGGCTCAGCCGTGAGTCCTCTTGAAGCTCACAGACTGAGCCCTTTTCATATACATATGGGCACAATAATTATGGATCTGTGTTTATATTCTTTATTAGTGGTTCCTTTGTCCATGATTCAACTTTAAAAATTTGTAAATGAGCCAGAAGTGCTCCAACTGCAAAGGCCATTAAACACCCCCAGACTGCTTCTTACTCTCCTGTCACACTGCCCCCTCCTGCCATCACATCTGTAATCTTACATCTGTACAGTAGCTCTCTCTCTCTCTGGTGATGAAACACCATGGCAACCAGTGACTACTGATGCCGAAGGTTTGTTTACTAGCAGCTAAGATCACAAAAACACCTAGGCTGCAGGCCCGCTGTCTTGGGGTTGAGCTGGACTTTGACCACTGCTTTGCAACGCATGTTTAATCTCTTGCTCGCTATTCCCATATGCATCTCAGAAATATTGTCCGAATTTCTTACAATTGCAACCTCTAAAATGCTAATTGTTACTCTGATTCACTCTCGACTAGACTACTGTAACTTTTCGATCTGTTCCTAATGCAGCGTCCAAGCTCGGCTTTCAGGCTAATCGCTACCCAGATGCCTCCAGTTTATGTCAGTCACTGCACTGGTTGCCTGTCTCCTTCAGTTTACAACTTAAAATAATAATTCTCATCCACAAAGCTCTGCATAATGCTGCACCTTCCTACCCCTCCTCTCTTATCTCTGTCTATCGCCCCAACCCATGCTCTTCAATCTGCTGTGATATAAACTTAATCTCTACCGTAATCCAACCCTCCCATTCACGTCTCTAGGACTTCTCCCAATTCTCTAGAATGCCCTTCAGAATACCAAACTTTCAAACGTTCTCTTAAAACCCCCACAATCTCTTTAGGCAAGCCTATCACGCTTGCCAACTGCATCAAATTTAAACTCTCTATTTACTAACCCATCCTGTGTCCTTTTCCCATCTGTTATCCTGCAAACACCAGATAGATACCAAGCTCCAGGCTTCTCTGCAGTCACATTGACTTTAGACTTTGTATATAAGGTGGCGGCTGATGGCTGGTTCCACCAGTGGCATTTTTATTTATTAAATTATTTTATTCTGTTCCCTATAAAGAATATTTAAACCATTATACAAGCTCTACTACATCTTGTGTCACCCACTCATCTTTCTAGACTGTAAGCTTTTTTGTAACCCCCTTCACCCTCATAGACTGTAAGCTCTTT